>JACCGJ010009911.1:0-44613 GCA_013407085.1 Atriophallophorus winterbourni
ACAAGTCTTGTACCAGTTTGATACAGAGATACAGCAGTCATCCGGCATATAACGCCAGTGTGCATCGAGCTTTGCGAGAGAAGGACGTGTAGTGTATTCAGCCTAGAAATTAAATTGGGCACTTAAGGGCTAAATCTATCATACTCCATGGTGTGCCGAAAAGTGCGATCAAAACTGAAAGCGAGGTACATAATCATGACTGAACAATGGAGCTTTCTTTTCTGCCATATGTACTGCACCAATATTACTACATCTGCCATGTATCGACTTCCCCGTCCGTTCTCATACAAAGGAACAGCTCCTCGCCTCTTAAAGGTATGCTTTTTGCAGTCAGACATGTTATCAAGTGTCCTAGATACCTGACGCCTAACTCGACGTATTGCACCACTGCGTGCGTACAAACAGGGATAAACTGTCAGAAATCTGCCACAATTACATCTGACAGTGCTTACACTGACGATGCATCACACAAAACTGCCCCGACGGATTCTCGTACTCACAATCAACATGAACTGGCGGTCAACATTGAAGATACAATCGAGATACCAGTAACCCACAGACCTTCAAAAAACTTACCCTAGCCGGCCATATCTCGACCAGCCGTATCCCAGCGCAAGCGAAACTCATTCATCGGCAGCATCTGTCTTATGCCTACACGAATGCCCAGAGACTCCTGAGCAAAATGCACACAACTTGACTCCGATATTATCAAATCACAAGATATACTGTGCTGTATCTTGAAACTTTTCGCCGGAGCAACTATCCTAATGAATGACGAAAAAGCATGCAAATGAATATTTTGTTATCCTAATACTTGTTTTCTATCGCGCTCGCCGTTGCGCTGACACTGGACCTTAACGTGATGCGATGGTTTGTGTACCTCCACGACCCATTGAGTTATACTGGGTGGTCTTTTTTGCCAGCAGAGCTACTAATACCAGGAAGGTCGATGGATAGAAGTCAGACAAACTCAGTTTCAACCCACTGCCTTGTGGTTCAGCTTTTTAGCCAAAGGCTCCGGGTGATGACCCCCTAAGTCAACCTCCTACTTCGGCCTGAGCAACCGGGTATGGTATGGTATGGTATGAAAGCACAAGCCTGATCCAGGCAAAGTGCCGCACAGTCAGAGACTGCACGTAGGCGATATTACTATCAGGTTGCCCAGGCATAGACAGATATGAGAAATAGAGAATAAAGAATAGTATCACGCCCACAAGCAATTATGAAAATACATGTAAAAATGACAAATCCTTTGCTTCCGTGCTCTCTGCTCACAATGCTTTCAATGATCTCACACTGCATGCAAACTTTTTTAATAACTTTTTCCGTTTGGTTGTTCTTTTGCTAGCCCTGACAGAAGTGCAGTTTGTTCAGCGAGAAGTGACATCGTTGTCTTAGCTGGAGACATGAACGCACTTGTAGCCGCCTATCTTTAAACGAGCATTTCGTGGCTGGAAGGTTTGGTCTCAATTGTCATCATAATTACAACGGCGAAAGATTGCTTAGCGTGTGCTCAGAGCACAGACTTTCCCTTGCCAGCACTAACTTCCGCCATTCGAAGCGTCACTGTTCCACCTGGAAATCTCCATTGGCGGCCTTTTTCACTCAAATTGACCATATTGCTATCAGCTACTAGTGGCGAGGGAGTTTGCCAGACTGCCGTTCATACGTAGGCTCCTGCCTAGATTCAGATCATGCGTTAATCTGTGCTAACCTATCGATGCATTTTGGAAGGAAACGTTGCAAGGCAATTGAATGTTGCCAGGCTTAATGATCTCCCGATTCTCCGAGAGTTTCAGACCAATATGAGGTTGCATCTTTCTGTGGTTCCCAGAATAGTAGCATCATCATGAAGCACAAATCTCTTAGCCAGACAAAGTGCCAAGCAATATGAATCAGGGAAAGCAGATGAGCAAGTGTGTGAAAAAGGCAGGCAAGCGAAATATGCAAAAGCAAGTGCGCAAAAAGCAGCTTGTTTTTGTAGTTTCACTGCATGCGATTTTGTGATTTTTTTATAAAATAATATCGGATAAAAATTATGAAACACAATAAAATACACTGTCGCCACTGACTTCGGTTTGCAGGCATATCTCGTAAGATTTCCAGCCAACTATTGGGTGGAGCGTTTGGACCCCACCCAAGCAAACGAATACGCCCAAATGAGCCTAGCGGTACGGCGAGTTTCTTCATCCTAACGCGCCACGCCATGGACTGGCCACCCGAACGTTTCTGCCTGGCTCTGCGAATAAGGCGCGGTACGGTAAACGGTGAGTAGGCATTCTTAAATCATGTCCCAAGCGAGCAAGCATCAGCATTTCTCTCATTTCGTGGCCACCTGGTCCTAACACCTGCTTGTAGACATCTATATTTGTAACGCGAAGCTGCCACTGAATGCGAGCAATCCTACGCAGCCAATGGGTGTCAAAAACAGAAAGCCGACGGATATCTTCTGCTCGGATAGACCAGGTTCCGCAGCCATAAAGTAGTGTAGCACGCACCACTGTGTTGTACACTCGGCATTTAGTATTGAGTGAAACTTCGCGTCGACACCACAGGTGCCGAAGGTTAGCAAACGCTGCATCCGCTTTGCGAACGCGATGTGAGATCTCGTCCTCGACAACCGCCAGCGGAGATACAACAGCCAATGTATACAAAGCTGTCGATCAATTCAAGATTGGGATCGCACACAGTTAGGTTTGGAAGAGAGACGCTCCAATCCTGGGTAAGTGTTTTACACTTGTTAGGCGCAAAGCACATGTCATACCTGGAGGCTTCAAGTGCCAGGCGGTTCAGTGCTTGTTGCATTATATGAGGGTCATCTCCCAGAAGTGCGATGTCATCCGCATAGTCTAGATCTGTAGCTCTCTCACCCGGCAGAAGTTCTACACCTGCGCCCACCAGACCAGCTAAAGCTTTCCTCAAGACATCGTCGATCGCGAAGTTAAAAAGGAACGACGAGATAGGGCAGCCCTGCCGCACCCCACTGGAGATATTGAACGAGGACGACAATTCTCCGTACTCTCGAACCCTGCCCGAAGTTTGGCAATATAATGCTTTCATGATCCATACATACTTCTCGGTCACTCCATGTCTCAGCAGACAGTTCCAATGACTTTCGCGACCGATTAATCGAATGACGCTCGAATGTCAAGGAATACCAGTATGTATTGTATTGTATTAAATCACAAGCCTGAACCAGGCAAAGTGCCGTACAGTAAGATACTGCACGTGGGCTGAGATACTGTCAGGTTGCCCTGAGATACTGTCAGGTTGCCAGTAACTAACGGAGTGTGAAAATTTGATCTATGCACCCTCGACGAGCACGAAACCCAGTTTGCTCATCACGAATTTGCTCTTCCCGTTTGGTAATCAATCGGATGGACGCCAGTATTTTACGAGCTACTGAAATGAGACTGATACCCCGATGATTTTCACAGGAATCGCGCTTTCCCTTTTTTAAAATCGGAGCAATTACTGATGCTCTCCAAGGGATCGGAACGAGTTCCTCAGCCGATATGTTGGCGAACAGCGCTTGAAGCTCGCAAACCCGAGCGAAACCGCCATCTTTGAGCAATGACGGTACCAAAGCATCATCACCTGATGCCCGTACAGTATTGTGTGTTGGGCGGCTAATACCGTGCTAAATTGATTGACCGGGGTGAGTGAGCTGCATGCTGAAACAGGCTGGAGTATCACTACCATTTCCTGTTCGTTTTTCTTCCTCGTATCTGTCTAGACCTGAGCAACCTGACAGTATCTTAGCCCACGGGCATTCTCTGACTGTGCGGTACTTTGCCTGGATCAGGCTTGTGCTTTCATACCATACCTGATGTCCGATGACGCTTAAGGCTCCGGAGCAGATTGTTAATCTCTGATTAAGTCAGAATCTCGAGAGAAATCGATCATGGGATACAGTGTTTCGTATTCTCAAAATAAGTGAGTGCAGAAGGCCACTTAAACTGTGCCTCAAAATGTTCTGCCCATCGCTCCATGCACCTGTGCATGTTAAACCTAGCAAATAATCTGCTTCACGTATCATCATCATCACCATGAAGCACAAGTCTGGAGCCGGACAAAGTGCCAAGTAATATGAAGCAGGAAAAGCAGATAAGCAAGCGCGTGGAAAAGGGAAAGCAGGCAAGCGAAATACGCAAAAGCAAGTGCACAAAAAGCAGCTTGTTTTTGTAGTTTCACTTCATGCGATTTTTTGGGTTTTTTGTTTTGTTTTTTTAATGTAAAATAATACCGAATAAAAAAATAAAAAAATTATGACACACATAATAAAATACACTGGCGCCACTGACTTCGGTTTGTAGCCATATCACGTAAGGTATCAGCTTCACGTATCAGCTCACTGATGCCTGGTCGCCCGCTTCCAGTAGTTCGGATGAGTTGGAACAATTTTCTGTAATTGCCTACAGCCGCCGCAGATTCCATTTCCGTAGCCTTAGAACTCCACCAAATTTCCCTGTCGGTTCTCAAACTGGCAACCAGTTTACATTTAATAAGCCTTCGTGACACATCATGTATGCTATCAGCAGAAAGCGACCGACGTTGGTCCATTAGTTGAAAAGAATTCGCAGAAACCCAGTGTTGAACTACACGGGAAGTCAGCCAACAACTATCCAATGCGGCTGTTTCCAAAGAGGTTTGTATCCCACTCCATTGTTCATCGATACTACTGGGCAACCATTTAGTATCACGCCCACAAACAATTATGAAAATACGGGTAAAAATGACAGATCCCGTGCTCCTACGCCCTCTGCTCGAAATGCTTTCAATAATCTTATACTTCATGCAAACTTTTTTAATCCGGTATTATTTGATGCAAAAAAACAAAAACAAAACAAAAAATCACAAAGTCGTATGCAGTGATACTACAAAAACAAGCTGCTTTTGCGCATTTGTTTTCACATATTCCGCTTTCCTGCTTTCCCTTTTTCACACGCTTGCTTATCTGCTTTTTCTGCTTCATATTGCTTAGCACTTTGTCTGGTTCCGCTCACTAACTGTTCATGAGTTTGCCTCATCCTTGTGTTCAACTTTGGCCAT
Organism: Atriophallophorus winterbourni; assembly: GCA_013407085.1. Lineage (NCBI taxonomy): Eukaryota > Metazoa > Platyhelminthes > Trematoda > Plagiorchiida > Microphallidae > Atriophallophorus > Atriophallophorus winterbourni. The sequence goes on from JACCGJ010009911.1 coordinate 5,053, forward strand.
TTTTTCAACATCTGTTCAATCTCGATTGTCTCCCCGCTGAGTGGAAATGTGGTTCCATCATTCCGATCCACAAAGGTGGTTTTCGATCTCGTGCATTCAATTATCGTCCCATCACCTTACTGTCAGTCGTGTTAGTGGAGTAATCGTCCAGTTGAGTAAAAGTAGTGTAGACTGAAGCCTGCTACTCAGACTGCGGCATCAGCAAAATTAGGAACCGTTCATCATCACTGGAGAGGCTGAATCACTTAGAACACCATTAAGCTCTACCCGAGCAAGAAATGCTAGAAATGAATGGTGCTTCTGGTTGTCCCATTCTTGAGATAGCCTTTCCGCGATCCATCTTTAAGAGTCGCTAGGTATATTGTGCGTAAACCGCATCTGAAATAGAAATCTCAGCAAACACAATAGACTGGAAAACTGTTACTTCTAATTCGTACCGCATCCAGAAGCTGTTTTTATTTAGTACGGATAAAAAAATTATGGTTGAACTCAAACAAACTTTTATCTTTAGCAGCTAAATGGACCCATCAAAGTTACGTTTCATGCGTCGCCGAGCCGGTGGTAAAGGCGTTGTTGTCGCGACATTTGTGGCTGCCATCGCAGGCGCTACAGCGGCCAATTGGTTTTATCATAATGAAGTCGTTCCGACCAGAGAATTCTATAAGTTAGTTTGCGTAACTTTCTCTATTTTCAGAAATTACGACCTGGAGGCGGAATGGAAAAGTTTACTCGCATCCGGTGTTCTGAAGACGGTGGATAGCGAAGGAAAGCCTATAAATTTGTCCGAATAAACTGTTATACAGGTAGCACAAAATAACTAGCAGGGTTGTACCGTTTCGTTTACCATTTCAAGCCAATACAAAAATTAAAATCGTTTCGGACTTTTCAATTTCAGTGTCCCTACATTTTCTCGTTGATATAGAGCACATGAATAGGTTACGCATTCCAACAATCGTGGTCAACCTTAATATGTTTTATTAATCGATAATAAAAGCACCAGTGCGAGTTAACGTAATTAGCTGTCTTCAAATAATGAACTGCTCACGTCCCCCGCACTTACAGTTTAAGTTAAGTGAGCCTTGTAACAGAGGAAAAGTGATAAACAAAGTTTAACTTTGAAGCCACTGTTTAGTAGGGCTCGTGCAACAAACGACGGTGTTCAAACAGACCCATAGAGTGATCCCTGTTCAAGCGCTGGAGGTGCTGAATGATGACCAAAGTAGTGTGTTGCTCACATCGCCCCGCACTTGCATACCACAACCGGTTTCTGGCTGTTTGCTGTCATCAGATGGGGACAGTAAGTTTAGTTCCAGTGAGCCTTGTAACAGAGGACAAGTGGTAAATCAAGTTAGACATGTATGAAAGCACAAGCCTGATCCAGGCAAAGTGCCGCACAGTCAGAGACTGCACGTGGGCTAAGATACTGTCAGGTTGCCCAGGCCTAGACAGATATGAGGGGGAAATAGAAATAGAAATGGTAGTGAGACTCCAGCGTGTACTCGCATGCAGCTCACTACCGTTGGCCAATCAATTTAGCACGATGTTAGCCGCACCGCACAGAAATGCTGCACGATTGCACATCCGTGCACAAGTTAGACATTGAAGCCACTGCTTAATATGGTTCTTAAAACAAACCGCGATGTTGAAATACAGTATAACAAAGCGTCCCTGGTGAGGCACTCAAACTTCGTTGTTGTTCCTTGCTCACATTCATCGGACTTCTACTATTGATTTCGTGCTGTTCGCCGTCATCTGGTTGAAATAGATTAGACCGTAGACAAAATATGGCTAAGGAACCACAACGAGACGCAGTGGTGATTGCAGGCCAAGTTCTGAAGCGCGTTTAAATAACAAATGTTATTAAATACGGCGGTTCATTTTAAGTATCCTTCACTTTACTTGAAGTCCGATACATTCATACATATTCCGTGAGGCTGCATGATATCAAAAGTAAGCGAATCGCACGACACTGCTAAGTTGCATGCGAGCTGATGAACTGGGATTACCCAAACCAGCAAACATTTCCGGCCTCTCCACACCCACTACAATACGACTGATTGAATATTCGTATTTGCATTCTGTGTTCATGTGATTAAACGCGTTCGCTTTACCCATTTTATCTAACAGTGGCTTTCCAATGACCAGTTTTGAAAGTCTAAAGGGAAAATGAATAAAACCACATTTATCCAAGAATTATGCAGCCTTAGCATTTCAATATTTCGAGACTGAGTAGCTTCAGGTTTCACAAAATACCACTTCACCCGTCACGGCTTCACCGGTTTGACTGGCGCCATTTGGTGCACAGCTTTAGTAAATGTAGGTACGGTTCAGCTGTGATATAGGTGTAGTACAGCAGGCCAAATTGCGCTGATCAAATAGACTGCAATATAAGGGATTTCAGTTCACGATGGCCGTCGTCCAATACATTATTGTAGTAACTCACCACACCCACAGAAAACTCGAAACGGATTTATCATTATGTTTGAATCGATGCAGTAATCGTGTAATGGAAGTGATTAAACTCGTTAATCGAGATTATTTCTCGCGCAAGTTCTATCTCCTACGAAAGCAGCTTGTAAATTATTTAGAAATGACAATTAATTTCTTGCGATCGACTTATCAATAATATTCCCACCTACAATCTCCACACACTTCACAGAAAAACGAGCCAACTGTAAACTACACCGATTACTCTGAATATTATTGCCAATTTCGAACGCGATCATCCCATTCGTCTAAACAATGTGGTATTACCTATCGCTGTAAGCGATGCGGAAGAAATTGTCACTCGCGAATCGGATGTTTAGTCGTTCGAAAAGCTGCGTAACATGAAACCCTCATGCGCCTGTAATGTACATCCATGGTCGACATCGACCGAAGGGGCCAACAACAACAAAGAATGTGGCATTGAACAAATAAAAAAGCATTTGTCTTGTTGATATTTCATTGTTGTCTCCGTAACTATGTACCGTTATTTTATTAAATATTAACGTAGAGCTAAAACTTTGTATAAAGTTTTTCATTCATTCAAAGAGGTTGGTTTCTCTGCAGATGCTCACACAATTTGCGTTTATATCGACTTCACAAACAATCACTGTACCTATATAATGTGCTGCTCACATTCCCAACACACCTGTGTGCCTGTTTATAACGATCCCTATCACTTACTAGATGTTTCGCACATCTATCGGCAATACTTTACTCATCTGAGCGAAATTTAAGTTGGTCGCCACCTTGATTTAGATGATCAAATAAGTGTATCGAAATTGTCGTATCACAGTGGAAAAAGAACGCACAACAGTAGGATAGAATATTGTCGCTACTCCGTTCACACTTTACTTGTTCATCCGTTGCGTAGACCTTGAATTCTACAACAACGTTTCATTGTAACAGCTTTGTTACACCTGCGTTGTGTCGCTTCGGCTTGTGATTAAGATATCCAATTCTCAGACTGAAGAGAACATTGCGAACCACTTCATCGATGCTGCCTTTCTATTAGCACGGAGGCTTATTCGTTTACCAGAGACGGTATCGGAGAAACAACAATAATTACGTCCCGAACGTCTGTCTAGGCCTGGGCAACCTGACAGTGTCTTAGCCCACGTGCAGCCTCTGACTGTGCGGCACTTTGCCCGGACCAGACTTGTGCTTTCATACATGCATACGTCCCGAACTAGATAGGAATGTCTCGGATTTTTCCACGAAATCTTCATGTTCAGGTGTCGGCTCTGTATTCTTCGTATAGGCTTTCCCCAGTACATACAGGCTTCTTATACACCGTGCTTTGGTACATCATCAGAATTGCTTCAGAATGGAACATCTTTTAACATCCCCACTAATTTAATTTTAGAATGCAATATGTAATCAAAAATAGGTTTATACATAAGTATTCACACTGTGTCATGATCTCGGTGGTAGCCCGATCTCAGCCCAATAATCATCTAAAAAATCCACTAGACCGGCGAAGCTATTCACAGAGTGTAGCAGGAGTCGACGGCTGCGATCCACGTGGTGCTCAATCATCCAATAGGCCTGTTGGTGAATGTTTTTCAAACTGTTACCGCCCGCATATTTGCATGAGAGATAAAGCCATCGATCCAACATACGACGTAGCTCTTCGGGCTCCGCGGTGTTAACCGATGCAAACAATCCGGGATTCGAGAGTAAACCCCTAGCGACCATCACTCCTGAGCGGTAAAAATAGATGCCAGTAGATGAATTAATCAATGCAGATAGTGAAAAGACGGGTTGCATCGAATGGACTCCAAAATATTGTTTTGATATGCAAGTATCAACGAAGAGGTGGTTGCGATGGCAGTGCACTAGCGGAGAGTGCCAATCTAGATCTCTTGGACGGTATGTAGAACCGCTCTCCGGTACGACGCAACAGCAGTAAGCACCGAAGAGATAAATGACAACAATCGCTAACCCACAGGAAATCTGGTTGCGATGAATCGCATGAGAATGGTTCGAGTTAAAACTGATCCTGAAACAAAAGCAGATGTTGAGCACCATGCAATGTCAGTCATACGAGTCCAACCTGGTAACTGGTTTGCACGAAATCGTCTGAAAATTCACCACCAAGTGGCAACCAGAACAGATGTATTGATGAAACATTGGTTACGAGATTCCTCTATATCTGATATGCCACTTGCGTAGTAATTGCTTGACTAATTGGTGTTCTCTTGTGCCGGGAGTCAACGTGATGAACTTTGGAAAGTCTGACTTCTGGGTTGGATCGTGACAATCGACAGATGAACAGGAAATTGGGGCTAACCTGGTTATCCATGGATCGAGTCCAATCGGTGCAACAACAGTGAATAGTAACTGTAGCAGCCTGTCTAGTTGGTGAAATCCTATCACGCGTACAACTCCGTTCTCAAGAACCAGGTTTACGCACCAGTCATATAGGCCTCAACGACCTGCTAAAACGCGTTAAATCAGCTGCCAATACCATTAAATTTCACTGCAAAAATTGCCGCCATTTCGAAGCACGTTTATACCCGAGTGGCTGTCGTGGTTAATGCACTGTAATAGCTCTATTTGGGGTCGTATATTTTACACAAGAGTTGAGTATATTCGAAAATCCAAATTTAATACTAAATAAAGTTGATACACATTTTGATAAATGCGTGAGCAAGATAGCATATCAGATTCCGGGACTATCGGCCTTCAAGAGTTGCGAGAATGAAAACTATGGACGACAATGTTGTACGACAGTAGAACGAAAGATTAGTTCACAAGCATATTCAAAAGCCACCGCGACATATTACACACGTACGAAACCAACCAATCATGTATTTCTGTAAAGACCAAAGCACGAAGCCCACATTACAAACAATAGCTACAACATGATAGAATTTGATGTGTAGATTTTATCGAACAGGAATCAACTTTGAAAAAACTAACCATCACAACCAGTTTGTTGGTAGGCGTGATGAGCTCCCTTCAACGTGGTCACATCTCCATTCAAAATGATTGGCAGTTTTCCTCCGGTAGACAGATGCTTCACCCCGGCGTCTACCACATCACGTACGAAATCCCAGTGTGCCGGTTGACTGCTGCGCTGGTCCACGGTGCGTGCATGCAGGTTCACCCAATCCACTCCCATCCTGGCGAGACGTTGGATCAGCTCCACGGTATGTCGGACCTTGATTTATTAGCAAGTGCCAGTTAACACGGCATAAACTAAGTAGAGCTTTATCGTTGTAAGTGGTTGCTTATGAAGCCAACAGTGTGTGACTGAGCGAATCGATGTATTGTATCGTCATGTATTGCCATGATCAATATAAAGGACACACTAGTAAGCAACTCAGATGGTAGAAAAAGAAGTAAGGGTTAACCCTTTGTCAATTGATGGTAACTCTAGTTACCACCTCAAACAAGCATTCGATTGCTGTCGGTACCTTCAGTCACCATCGGAGTGCACTTGTCGGACGGCGCATGGCATCTGATCCATAAAAATTAATCATGTGTTTTATTTATGCCATAATTAAGCAGAATAACACAAAAATATCATCAAATATGTATATCCAATTACCGTAGACAAAAGGTTAACAAAAACCACAGGATGACTATGTGTATAGAGTAAAAAATAAAATCGTCCAATAATTAATAGGCACGTATGGTTCGTCACGATGAATGCCCAGTTTCGCTGAACAGAGCGACCTACGTGGCTTTCCAACTGAAGCTGTCCACATAACCACCAACCTATCGTCAAACGAAACCGCGAAAGAAATAATTGATTAGGATAATGGTCTTTAGTGCTTTTAAACAAGCTCGTTCCACATTAGATTGCACCTAATGCGTAGTAGTTCCGAACTGTACACATGCATAATCTACCAGGAACAACAAATATTCAAACCGATTGAAGAATGGGTGAGTAAATCGGTGGTTATATATATAAATCTGCAGCATTGAATAGTGATTTTATTTTGCACAAAATAGGAAGGAGAAGAGTGATGAATTACGCTGAGTCTTATGAATGTGCATTGCAACGCTTCGACGATTTCATGCTTCACACCGTGTCACATGACTTTCGGATTCGGGAGTTACAATCTCCCCAACAACGTTCATAGCGATCAATCGGCGGCAGAGTATAATATACATAAGTTCTCAACACTCAGTAGGAATTGTGACACGAATTACCTCTGCTGTGGCATCACTTCCGGTAGCACGTGAACCATTTGGAACGATTCGTAGTTTCGCAGTGACTGCCATAGGACCCTGGGTGCGGGCCAACTGCACTTGTGTTGGATCATAGTGATCCGGCTGATGGATACCTGTACGCCAACGAGGGACAGTGGTGCGGATGGATCGAATTAGATCCGCGGTCAATTCCGGTTTACGGAGTAGTGACGCTCCCAAACCACATTGCAGGGCCCACCTAAAACAAAATGAGTGAAATGCCCATAACCTAAGAGATAATAAACCAGGTAAGATTAAATGGAAAGCCAGTCGAAAGGTTAGTGGGAGCGAACACTTAATTTGTGGGAATGCTTACACGAATTTACGGCGAACAAAATTAGATTAACAACGCAAATTTAAAGAAAAAAAGACTAACGAGGACGTTTACAGGTAAATATTGTATGGAAAGATTTTAATTTCTAGTCCTCTGATAGAAATTAGTTTTGGTTCAACAGCGACCTTGAAGTACATAAAGAAGTCTTATTCTTCTTATGAATCGAAAGCAGAAGGGATAAAATCCCGTTTGAGCTCCATCATAGTAATAGACATGGGTGACTTCTGCTGACAAGGCAAACCCTGAGAGTAGAGGAACACCACTATATCACTCCGGGGATCAAGTCCATCCGTCTCAACAAATGCTGATCCAACGCGCTTTTGAATAGCTGTTCAGATGGTAGAGACAGGAGCTCTTTCGGTAGAGAGTTCCAAGTGTTCACCACCCGCGTGGATAGCGTGCTCGCATTACTCAGCTTCAGCCTTCTAGGCTTCTGCAACTTAAAGTCATGTCCACGAGTCCTCGACTCACCTACTAATCGGAAGTACTGGAGGAACTCGTCTCCATATTGACCGAGAAGAATACGGCGTGTCAGGAGCAGGTCATATCTTTCCCTTCGAAGCTCTAGGGGGTAGAGTTTCAGCAAGCTCCTCCTATCCTCGTACGCGAGTTGGCGCATTCCACAAACCATCTTAGTGCCCCTCCTTTGTACCCTCTCCAAGGAGTCGCATTCGCCTTTGGACTGAGGAAATGCAACAGGTAGCCCATATTCCAACAGAGGACGAATGTACGCAGAGAAAAGTGTCTGGAACATTTGCGGGGTAATGGACGCAAAGGAACGCCGAATCGCCCAGAGCATCCTGGTAGCGCTGCCTATTCTCCGACAAGTGTCAGCCTTCGACTTCAAGGAATCCATAACCAGAATCCCTAAGTCTTTTTCGACCGTCACCGCTCTAATAGGCTTACCTCCAAGAAAGTATTCACCACCAGTGTCATCGGAGTTTATGCGAATGACCACTGTCTTGTCCTCATTGATAGGCAGTGACCAGCGATGTGTCCAACTGACTAAGTCATCAGCTGCTTGTTGCAGTTGCTTGTGGCCATCGCAGGAACTGACAGAGGCCCACAGTTTCAGATCATCCGCGAATAAAAGACAATCGATCGCTACCGCGTCCGGAATATCATTCACGAAAACTTTGAATAACAATGGGCCAAGGACAGATCCCTGCGGCACTCCGGAGCCTGCTGTCATCTCTGAAGACAAAACTCCATTCACCTCTACACGGTTTGACCGCCCTGAGATGAATGCCTCGATCCATTTAAGTAGACAACCCTGAATACCCAAACTCTCCAGCTTGACGAGCAATCGGTGGTGGGGCACGCGGTCAAACGCCTTACTAAAGTCGATAAAAATGACATCGGCCTCTTGACCAGAATCAGTCAAAGTCTGATCGAAGTAGACGAAGTTTTAGTGTGTGTAATTTATACATCATATTTTTACCATTCTCATTCGTCGTTTTATTCCGACTGATGCCGCAAAACAAAATATAACGGTACAGAATATTTAAAACGCGTGGGTCGTAAATGTCCTTCGTTTACCTGTGAAATGTGGAAAATCGGTAAAAAGAACAAGGTTAATGGATGCACAAATTACTCTTAAGCACGGTCGAACTAAAGACGTCGCAAAAAGAGCTAAAGGATGTTAGCTGCTGTAAGTTAAAATAGGGTGGCTTCCAATGCCTGCCTTCTAGATTCGAAATTCAGCATCCAGCTTTTTATTACGATAATAGAACGGCGATATGTTGTTGACTATAAAACCATTGTATTCCATATCCTGCGAAAAAAATTCGCACTCCGGCAAGGCGTTTACAGCTAAACGCTCACTTTTGTGGACATCCACAGTTCAAGTCAATCCCATCACAGTAAGGGGCCAACAGTTCGGAAGCCAAAGCTAGCTGGCGTGTATCATTCGATGCCAACTGCACATGCATTGGACGGTCCGCTAGAAACGGAGAATAAAACGTCTGCGCATAGTTGTTCGAGCCGAAAAGTGCGATGCAAGGCAAACGAACATCAAATGGGAGCAACAATATATATATGAAATACTAACAAAAACCAAAATATGTAAAAGGTAAAATGTTAGATTACGGAATCATAATGTGATTTTGCACCAAGCTGCGAAGCTATTACAAATCTTCAAGTCTTGTAAATGTTCATAGCAAGTGTGGTGGTGACAGGGTAACAGCAAGACGTTCTGAAATTCATTTCTATAAAAATGAATCGAAAAGCGGACGAGCGAAAACGCTTTCCGGTGAGAAACTTGCAATGATAAACACTAAGCCATGTTGAGGAGCACGTCACAGGGTACGTTGCAAGCCATATATGTATGTATGAAATCACAAGCCTCATCCTGGCAAAGTGCCGCACAGTCATAGACTACACGGGTTAACACCAGTCCTAAACAGATATGAGAAATGGCAATGAGAATCTATCGGGTTTCCGCATGCAGCTCATTACCAGTGGTAAATCAGCGGTGTAGTATTGAAATACTGCACAATTATTCTCTCGAATTCGGAAGTGCCGATGTAATGAGGTTAACGGGGCTGCGTTGATGTTGATCAGAATGATTAAATGGGCAACCCTCTGGTCAAATCATCAATGATTACTTAACATGCGCAAGTTGACTGTAAAGACAAAGATGATAGTGTACAGTGCGTGCGTACTAAATGCTTTGCTGTACAGCAGTGAAACCTGGACCAACCACGCAAGACACAAACGGAAGCATCCGTCGTATCTTGAACGTATTGTGGATGGACAAAGTGACTAATGCTGAAGTGATTTAAAAAGCTGGTCTATAGAGCATGCTCATCCTACTAAGATAGTGCCGCCTGCACTGGCTTGGCTACGTCTACAGAATGCATAGTGGTCGTACTCCGAAAGATCTACTCTATGGTGAGTTGCAATCAGGAACTCGACCATTGGGCATACCGCACTGGCGGTACAAAGACGTTTGCGAGAGATATGAAAACTCTTGGCATAATCCTTGCTTAATTACTTACAACATGAATGCATCGGAGTATGCACTTGAAATACGAACAGGACATGGTCATGTGATCGCGCTGTTTATTACATTTTATTGATTGCATGTGAGTTAGCACCAGCTAGCAATGATTAAACTGTTCAAAATTGAGACGAATATAAAAAGTTAATTTTTCAAATCCTACTGCAGCGAGCTTTCAGTTAGAGATCGTGATTGACGCTACAGCGAATATGACATCGAAATTTCGCTCGCACAGTCCAAGTTGGAATCCCACCAAGTTTTCACATCTCAGGAAACGTGTGTAACACGGATCCCCACCATAGCCTGATCTAATATGGGTAATGATGATCTTTTGGGAAAGTAATTGTGAAAACTTATCGCCATGACTACTGCGTGGAACCCTATCACCTATACAGCTTCGAGCTAAAGAACTTAAAGTTGAAGAATAAAATGCTGGAATTCAAATCTATCAGTACTGAGAAAAAACATGAGGATCGGTGAGTCGCGCATATGATAGCGGTAGCCATGGAGTAGTTGAAGCCGAATGAGTTTCGTGGACTAGCCATACAAATACAGCAACGGGTTCGCCGCATACGAAATACAATTACGCCAAACCGATAGAGAACACCACCGGAAAAACAAGTGCTTTCATGGGAAAGTTGAACAAACCGGATAAACGCAGGTTTAAACTGATTAACGCCGTAGTAACATATCGAAAACCTCAGCAATCAACTACAGGGGAAAACACTGAAAATACAACGGAGTATTAAGACGTCAAAGATGCTACTGACGAAATAATACTACTCGACAAGAAATATCCAATGCGCAACAACAACAACAAACATCTCACGGACGCATTCAGTGAGACACAAGAAAAAACAACTGTGAAACGCTTACCGAGACACGTGGTAAATTCCGTGTCCCGTGCTTTGACTGAGTTCACAAACGAATCCACCAAAATAATGGGCGAGTGTGTTAAATCGGTACCGTATTCACGAACTAAAAGACGGAATGGCAATCTAAAACAGAACGGTTGCACGGGAATACGTGTAAGCGGATGGTGTGATAAAATAAACATTTGGCAATCAAGGTTACATGAACAAATGTTGTTCGGGGCTATTCTATCGCTAATTCGTGTTCACTTCGTTCGCCTGGTGAGCAGGCCTGTGCTTGCATACTCAGTCGCAATATCAACTCCCATGCCTGATAATATTTCCGTTTGACTGCTATTTGCTTCATGTTTAAATGTTTCCAAACGCAACCGAAAAAACTCCTATGCATTTTGAGGTCAATAAGACCGGCGCTCACCTCTGGTATTTTTGCATGGCCCGGGCGAATCATCTCACAGTCAGAGACTGCAATTGAGCTAATATACTGTCAGCTTTCACACACTAAGCAGGGTTATAATTGGTCGTCTGCGTTTGCTCGAAACTGTTGGCATCTATCATAGTAGACGTGTGTGGAAATTAAGGTTGACCACATTCCCAAACATACATCAGCGATGGAGGTAGATCAGAGTAGTTTGGCCAAGAAATGTGCGCCATGCCTTTGTACTAATACCGAACCTGGCAAAAACCTTATCACACACAAAGTTCAACTAGGTTGCTACAATGCTGATGCACAAGCCTGTTCCAGGCAAAGTGCCGCGCAGCCAGAGACTGCACGTGGGCTAAGATACTGTCAGGTTGCCCAGGCCTAGACAGATATGAGAAAGGTTGCTACATCAAACGATAAACACATACTGCATCACACATTAGACTAAATAGCCCATGTTTGTGTACCACGGTTTCAATGGAGTGACACTACTCACAAAGATTTATTAGTAAACAGTCAAATGGATGCCAGATTCCAACTAATGGGGCAGGAACTCAAATAATTCCTGTTTATCATCCATGTACATGGATGTGCAGTCGTGCAAGACTACTACAGCTAACACCATCCTAAATTGATTTGCTATAGATCGTACGTTGGTAGAAGAAACAAGCTGGAGTCTCAATACCATTTGCCCTTCTTATATCTGTGCAGTCTAAAACTGTGCGGCACATTGCCTAGATCAGGCTTGTGAGTTCATGTACACATACATACATCGATGCACATCACTCAAATAGCAGCGGAACGTTTATTTAGCTCGAATCTGTTTTCTCGGAAATCCACAGTCATTTGGAAGTAAAATTCATGTCTAGCCATTACGTGCTGTCATCCGTTCACTGATATCTTCTTTGTGATCGAAGATATACATGCTCTCAAATGATAATTGCCGACATCCAATTGTTTTCACCAATACTTGGAACTACAGAACACCGTGAAACTACCCCGACGACAATTTATAGCTATTTTCAATGTAGCAAATCTCGAATATCAAATATGCCACGGAGTATATTTGTCAATATCTAATTGCAGCAAACCTGAAGCTAAAATATACCACAGATGAGTGGCAGCAAATACAATCGAGGGTTTTATCGTAAATAGCACTTGAGTACAATCACTCACTTGGTGTAGCGAACCATTGGGGCAGCGATGCAGACAAACGGCATATCTGGTTTCCGATAACATTCCAATATGTCCATCAAATTTAGCTGCAATCTCGAAAACAAGACATAGATACGCAGCAACGCAAACAAAGAAAGAATGGAAAGACGGATATGATATCAGTGAAAATGAAAATAATCAATTGAAAACCATGTCAACCATCCAGTATGTATGTATGTATGTATGTATGCACAAGCCTGATCGAGGCAAAGTGCCACACAGTCAGAGACTGCACGTGGGCTGAGATACTGTCAGGTTGCCCAGGCCTAGACAAATATGAAAAACGAAATAGAAATGGTAGTGAGACTCAAGCGTGTTTGAGCATGCAGCTCACTACCGATGGCCAATCAATTTAGCACGATGTTAGCCGCACAGCACAGAAATGCTGCACATTTGCACATCCGTGCAGCCAGTAGAAGAAATCGTATCACGCGTAACTTTTCGGACTATCGGAGCTGGAGATAAACACTGACCATAGGAAGCAGAGTAGCATGAAACGGAATAAACCCAACAAAATTCAATTAGCAAGCGATTTCCGGGAGATTGTGATAATTCTTTTCGAGCTCAATGAATTAATACATGGGCAATACGAGTATTTGAAACGAATCTATTATTGGCAGCGATGGTCACTTCATGAATGAGTTGGGTCGTACAGATATGCATCTGAATTAATAAAAAGTACGTTTGAGGGGAAAACAACTTTACTCCGGGCCAAATTGCGCAAGTTTGAATATTTTTATTCCTTATCATGGCATGGTTCCGAGGTTATCACGGTTAAAGCGTTTTGAGGATGAGCTCCCAGTGCCAAAATGCTGTAATGTCTCTGACAACCAAGTTCAGCTCCTAGTATGCAAGCGTGGTCCTGTGTGACCCTGCGAAACTGCTTCTACTGGCAAGGGAAGGGGCGAAGACGGCTGACTGGCGCCACAAAACCAGTTTGCTTCGGGCAGGTGGAGCTCGTAAGTCCATGAAGTCGGTCCACTTAGAAGGAAAACCCTTATCTCAAACCTCCACTGCCTTGTGGAAAAAGCATCAGGAGTCAACCTCGAAGAAAAACTGGAGCAGGGGTTCCGTTAGGCAGTCAGAAGTTGTATTAAACTTCGCCCTGCCAACTCCAGCGACGACATCGTTGTCCAAACGTATCCGCATAGCTGTTCCTTTGGTTCCAGTGGAGTCGTGGGGAGCCAGTACTTGCTGCATGGGCAACAGTTTTCTATATTGAACTGTCCTTGCGTACATCTCAAAGAATCAATGGAGAGGACACACCATTCCGCTTCTATGGATAATAAAACAGGAAGCAGCAGATACCGGTTAAAAGCTATGGGTCCACTGACGTAGAGCACAGCGCCTGGGGCAGCTTACGAAGGTGGGATAGATTTTCAGGTCTCGTTGGACGGCACCGCCCGCCTCAATCTGGGCAGTTCCCAGTCAACAAGGTACTGTCTCGCCACGGTCTGCTATCCTCATTGGGTACATGGGAATTAGGAATCAACCGACAAGCAGACTGTATTTTTCCACATCAAAGAACCGAATTACTAACCAACACAGATCGGTTCTGAAACTGGGAATCTGGAACGTTCGGTCCATGCTCCCAGGATTTCATGACGACGTCTTGAATATCAGAGGCTTAAGAAAATCAGCTGTAAGCTAAAAAAAGTGTGAAGGTCGACGTGGCTGTCCTGCAAGAGACGGGGTTACCAGACTCTGGTATGCTAACAGAAAGAGATTACACATTTTGGAAAAGGAAGGTGCTCTGATGAGAGTCAACTTCATGGAGTTGGGTTTACCGTGCGAAACAGCCTACTAAAAACAGCGGAACCAAGCAGCAGCGGAAGCAGTAATGGTACTATTACGCTGACCAACGTTTATGACCGACACTGTCTGCGACGCCTGTTTAAAAAGACGCTTTATATCATAGCCTCACAACAGTCATCAAAAACGTACCAGCAAAAACAGTGTAGTGGTATGGGATGATTTCAATGCCAGAGTTGGTGCAGATTACGATTTTTGGCAAAACTGTCTCGGAAGGTTCGGAGTAGGTAATACCGATGAAAATGGACGTCTTTTAGAACTGTGCACACAGTTCAGTCTTTGTCTAACACTTTCTTTCTAACAAAACTACAGCAGGTCTCTTGGAAGCATCCTCGCTCTATGCATTGGCATCAACTTGATCGCATTCTTGTTAAGCGCACTAATATAGGAAGCGTAGTTCTCACCAGATCATATTATAGCGCAGACTGTGAAACGGATCATTTGCTGGTCTGTGCAAAACTGAAGCTTCCTAACACGAGATTTCACCGCATCAAATTGTCTGGTAAGCCTAGGATTGACGTCACCCGAATGTGCGAACCTAATCTAGCTACGCGATTTGCAGAAGCCTTCACAGCCGAGTTAAGCAAGACAACCACACTTGAATCGGCTTCGGAAAACTGGGAATCGATAAAAACCTGCATATGCGGAGTCGCACTTTCCACTTATGGTCCGAAGAAAGCTCGAACGAGCGACTGGTTCGAAGCAAACGCTTCTGAGATGACTGCTGTGCTGGATGAGAAACGGTCAGCATTCTTGAGGTTCAAAGGTATGCCAACAGATGAAAACCTACGACTTTTAAGAGCAGCTAGAAATAAGGTCCAACAGACTACAAGGCGATGTGTAAATGACTACTGGACAGAAATTAGCCTTAGTATCCAAAAAGCTGCGGATACTGGAAATTTTCACTGCATGTATGATGGGATCAAGAGAGCCATTGGTCCAAACAAACTTAAAACGGCTCCCATTAAGTCTGTATCTAGTAACCCGATTGTCGACAAAACTCAGCAGATAGAAATATGGGTAGAGCACTTTTCCTCTACTCTCGGAACAGTACGGTTTGACCGCGTGTATTTGAAAATGTCGAGCGATTGTCAACCATTGAATATCTAGATACTCCCCCTCCGCTTGATGAGCTCAATAGGGCAATCGACCGCTTAGCGAATGGGAAGGCCCCTGGTGACGACGGAATTCCACCTGAGCACATCAAATGCTGTAGAGCAGCATTATTACAACCTCATCACCATTTGCTTCTTCAGTGCTGGCAGGAGTAGTGTGTCCCACAAGAGATGTGAGACAAAGATCATCACGCTATATAAGAATAAGGGTGGTAGAGGCAACTGCAACAATTACAGAGGGGTCTCCCTTCTGAATGTTGTAGGCAAATTGTTTGCGAAAGTGTTACAGATCCGGTTACAAGTTTTAGCTGATAGAATTTACACCGAATCTCAATGTGGCTTCCGTATGGGAAGATCAACCGTTGACATGATATTCTCTCTGAGGTTTTTTCAAAACGCTTGACCTTATAGACTGCCCACCAAGACAGCTAAAACACATTACTTTGTTCCACTCTGACACGAAGGGCTAATCCCATTTAAACAGTTGCAGTTCAATCCTTTGAAATCGCCGAGGCGTCAAACAAGGGCGTGTTCCTGGTCATTTTTGGCATTTTCTTTGCTCTGCTTAGGACGAAAACAGAAGGTATTTACCGAAGCACGCGAAGTGATGGCAAGCTTTTCAACCGGAACTGGTTGCAAGCACAAACCAAGGAACGGCATGTGCTAATCCGTGACCTGCTCTTTGCCGACGATGGAGCATTTATTGCTCACCCCAAATAGAACCTCCAGTTGCTAATGGACTGTCTTTCGTCGGCATGCAAAGACTTTGGACTAACAGCCAGCACGAGCAGGTCCAAAGTCCTTGGTCAAGGGATTGTATCGCCTCCAATCACTGTTGGAAACTGTCAGTTCGAACCAGTACATCATTTTACATATCTTGGTTCAACCATTGCGGATAACCCCTCGCTAGACTTGGAGATTAATAGGTGGATTGGCAGGGCAGCTGCCATTTTGTATCAATCGAACGCTCGTATCTAGAGCAACCGCAAGTTGACTGTAAAGATAAAGATGATGGTATGCAGCACATGCGTACTAAATGCCTTACTGTACGGCAGTGAAAACTGGACGACCCACGCAGGACACGAACGGAAACTGATTGCTTTCTATCTTTGAAGTATCCATCGTATCTTGAACCTATCGTGGATGCACAAAGTTACTAATGCTGAGGAGCTTTCCAAAGCTGGTCTACAGTTCATGTTCACCCAACTACGATAGCGACGCCTATGGTGGCTTGGTGACGAGTACAGAATGGAAAATGGTCGTATTCCCAAAGTTGACTTCAGGAACTCGACCACTGGGCAGACCGCGATTGCGGAATAAAAATGTTTGCAAAAGATATATGAAAGCTCTTGGTGGTGACCCTGCGAGTTGAGAAGAACTTGCTCTTGACCGCTCACATTGGAGGCATTGTGTAAATCGTCGTCTGCAAGCTGAGGAGGAGTAGATAGTTCTCGGTTGCTGAACGCAGATCACGCCGCCGGTGTGCAACTGACGTCAATCGCCCGAGTACTGTCTATCGCTGCGGGAGAGATTGTTTCTTCCTAATCGGACTATTTAGTCATTCGAAAAGTTGTGCATCATGAAAAAACCATGCGATTACGATGTACGTCTAAGGCCGACATCGACCTCACAAGGCCAACAACAACAAGACATCTGTGACCATGAGTATTGTGCTTCTGTCCGGCTTCTTTAACATGTAATATGATTTCGCCCGCCGTAAATCGAACCAGGACGTTACAAACGAAAGGCGCCCCACCTACCTGTTGTGTATTGCGTTGTAAGCGGATAGTTTTGACTGTATGCAAAACTGATCGTTCGGAAACAGAGCATGCTCCTAGCGAATTTATATGATGATCTACTCAGAATCACTAGTGACTCGCCATGGTGGATTACGTTGCAAGCTATATTTAGAAGTCATTCTATTTTCTAGCACAAAGAAGATCTTTAGCTGAGGATAATCGTTGGGCACATGAACCACGTAGAACCAAGCGAAAGCATGAAATTTGTCAAGAATTCAGAGAGTCATGGGCAAATTCAACAATCGCAGTTACAATAATTTAAATACGCCAATTTTCATGAACTCAGCGCAATAAATGGACAACTTCCCGTTATGGAGTATCTTGATTATAAGTTAGAACTATTTAACGATCGATGTTCTTTGAGCTTGCATTGTAACTTGTGAACGTTTCGTCACCAAGTTAAATGACAGCGTCAGTAAGAACCTCTGGCAAACTGTTAACTGTGGTAACGTCTCAAATCACAGGCAAAATCGGTGTGGTTTCGAATGCATCAGGTGAAGTCGTTGATTCAGTGTCATTTACGCTATTAATTTCTTTACTAGGCATGTACACGTTGAGAGTATACTAGTCTGTGTATATGCAAGCAAACAACACACCATAAAGCCAAAAGTGTGTATGTATGCATCTAATCACAAACCTGGCGTGAGGAAAACCACTGCAGTCATACACTGCCCATGGGCAGGGATACTATCAGCTAGCTTTGGCCTAGGCAGATATAGAAAAGAGGAAATGGGAATGAGATTGCAGCGTGTTGTCGCATGCAGCTTACTACGGGTGAAATATCAATTAGCATGCTTACCAGAGCTGCATACAAGCACAGCACGATGGCACATTCGTGCAACCGTTAGAATAATAACCTGGCTTATCGTTAAAAGGATAACATCAAAGTTAAATTGCTTTTAAGCGCAACTAGTCCATCTCATGCTTTCGGACAGGCAAATGGGCAACCCACAATCAACGATGTATGAAGTGTTGGCAAACTTTACGTTTACTGATATCACACCTGCGAACCAGTAGTTATTTGATGTTTTAGGATTGACACAACACTGACCAACACCGCCATATCTACTTGATAAGTGCAAACAACACGGTACCATCAGCGGTTGTGGAGAAAGCAACACAAACGTGTCTACAACTCTTCAAACCATAAGCTGAGATAGAAGATAAAGAAAGTGATCAAAATGCATTTGAGTAGGACAATGTTGAGCAGAATCGGACGTTGAGTGTGTAAGCGAAAAAATTGAGCGCACAAATAATGAGCGAACTCCGAAAGTTACTCAAGTGTGAATGGATATGGCTTTGCACTTTGAAATCAAATATACCACTGAATAAATGTTGAGGACGCGTTTGGTTCAAAGGAGAAAACGACGAAAACATGAAGCAAGACACTAAGAATCGCTAACGAGTGATGAAGCTGAAAGTGTCGATTCACGTTTGTTTGAAACCGATATAAATCACTAAGTGAAGCCAAGAAAATTTTCCCTCAATCTGTTTGAAATACCGAGCAAACAAACAAATTGCAATAAAAAGTTTCCCGACTCGGGTTGAGTATACAAACGCTGAAATTGACCAATGCTGGAGAATCGGGTGAAGAATAGATGAACCGATTAAATCCTAAGGAGTTGTGTATTGGCATTATTCATTTGAGGTCGGTCATCAACGTCACTCTCATGAGAATTTCACATCTCACATCATTGGGTATAACCATACAGTCCGATACTGGACTACAGTTTGTGCCTGTCCCCGACTTGCGAGTCCAAATGGTACAAGAGGTCATATACTCTGTCAATCTACTCATGGACCCGTGTCTGTTTGAAGAGAGCTAGGTAAAGAGATGCACTTATTCAAGGATTCGGTATTCAGTAGGAATGATAGGAGACGACAGACTTTTGGGCAGATCGCTTTATAAAACGACAGAAAAGTGAACTAGTCGTGTTAATGATGGGTAACACTTCATGTTACATGGCGAAATATTTTATCCACGGGAATATAATTACCACATGCGGTCGGGTGTCAAGCAAGAAGTATGGCATGAAGCAAAAAATGTATTTCAAAAAAGATCTGCTAGCATTAATTTGCCGTTTAATTGGTTAAAATTTCGAGGAGCGTCATGTAAGCATGTTCGAATGTGAGTGGCCACTTTGTGAAGTGAAAGCGCGGGTGATTGGCACACTTGATAGAAAGCGTTCCAATGCCAATCTCAACGCGTGTCAAACAGTTGTTTTATTCTGCTTTCGAAATCGGACACAGTGAACTGCATGTATTTATCGCGATGCGTGCTGAAGGCAACTTTCATCGATTGTTGCCAGAACGGTGTGTACAGAGGGATCAAATCGCTGAGCAATTGGCGTTGTAGCGAATCACGCAGCTCCCGATCAGGGATGGAAGAGCCGCGGTGCAGACGCAAGAATGACTGGAATCCAGAGTTGAAGTTCTACAGAGGAAAAATATTAAATCACGAATTACAATGAGAGATAGCGCAGAGTACAATGCAAAGCGAGATTCCATCAAATAATCGCGACCCATAATAACTATAGAAAGCAGGAAGTTAATGAAAAACATTCTAGCTGCTACATGGCATGTTAGCTTTAAGGGAGCATTTGAGGCAGTGAGACAATCATGATTTATGTCCAATGTAGTGTACTGCTCAAATCCCTCGCAGATACAATGGATTTCCGGCGCTTGCGGTCATCAGGAGGAAACAGTGGGATCAGGTACAATGAGCCTTGAAATTGTAGACACAGAATCACAGTGCTCTGTGGTCGAGCGCAATGCTCACGCTTCGTATACAGGATCACATATTACACGTGATCTGAGCTCTGAGAGCCGAGAACCGTGCAAACTGAGCTTGTTTTAGGCTTGTGATTTCATACATATAGGATTGTTTTTAATTTGAAACTATTAAATAAGCTGTATGCTTGTAAACAAAGCAAACAAACGAATTTAAAATTGTAGAAAAGTGAAACAACAACAGGAAAGGAAAGTTCAAGTGTGCCAATTGGTAATCACAGGAATCAATTGTTAATTTCTTCCGGTACGCCGACAAAACAGTAAAGATTGTAAAGATGATTGCGTGTGGATGGGGTCAAATAATAGTAAATGGGAAATTGAATAGCCACCTAAAGTAACACTCCGGAAGCTCGAAATAAGAAAATACATTAGACAGCGTTATAGTTCCATTGCAGTAACGCACGATCGGGTGAAATAAGTGACTAAATGGTCTCAATGCAACACACCTGTATGCGATGTAAAAGTGCAGTTCATTGCACAGATTGTTTTTCGCAAACAAACAAGTAAAGCGGTTGCGCAATAACGCACACAGATCAATATGTATGGATCGAGTAAATATTGGCGTAGAGAGTAGCATCTTTTGCAAATGATGGTTAAATAGCAAGCACAGTGGTTTTGGACTAATCCAAAATTTACAATTGATGGTGAGCCAAAAAACCTCCACCGTAGAACATAAGGGATATCCTCGGAATTAGTTCGTAACTGGTTTAACATATTTTCATTGGGTACAAACCTACCTGCCAAAGAGATTTCACAGCTGCCCGATCTTTCGAGTCAACCTGGAGCAGAAAAATACAGCGAAGTGAACGATATGTAGTGAATTGTCGCCAGGAGGGATAATATCGAAGCATGCAAAACAAGGCAAAACTCACGTGCCGCTCGGTAGAGTTTGCCAGACGGCTTAGAACGGCCGAAGGAGGCAATTGAAGCATACCAGCAACTCTGACATGAATGAAAAACCAATCGCCGAAACACATAAGGCAATCAAGAAAAAATCGATCATGTTACACGAAATCAATTGTCAAGCCTAGCGATCACACGACACTGAACAACCAATTCATGCGAGGGCAAGGGATCATTTACGGTTGAAATATTACAACCAATAAGCGGTATAAGATCAATTTGGAGGAGCGAAACATGCATACATCTATTTAAAAAAACAGCGATGCTCAGCAACATGCAGCACAAGGTACGAAAAATCGGAACGCCGTTCGAAAAGTACAATCAAGGCGCACACAACGATAATCATCCACACACACACACACACCATTTTGATTGGAAGCTGCGAAACAGATGGTGGACTGGATGACCTTTGGGGTGCATTTGGGGCGATGATGGAAGCAAACGCTGCTCCAAATATCGAAGCTCGGCGTCGTAAACTACCGGAAGCCGAGCCTGAATTACATGGCTGCAACTGCATCATCTCGCAAGCACTGTCGAAAGAGGACGGGGTGTGCAGGCAGGATAAAACAATAAACATCTGAACCTACTCTGACTAAAAAACCGAAACTTACAGACGGGTGTAGCGACCTTTTCGTTCGTCCAAAATCGAGTTGATACACGAGACGCCGTCAGATTTGTAGCACGAGATATGCCGGTGAATTTCAGTTCTAAATTTAGTTAAAAAAAATCGATAAGCAACAGTGAAGCGTGAAACAGATTCTGCATCCACTACATCGCATATGCGTGGTAAAACAACATTTTGCTGTATGGTGGTCGCTTGCAGAATATTCAGCGATTAGAAAACCTCACCAAAATTTAGAAACAACATAGATTTGACAGGTTCAGCGAATTCATGCAAGAAGTATGCTTAAATTAGCTCGGAAATGGTAGATCAAGCACGCAAAAAACGTGCATACAACCTGGTTGAAACTCAGTCTGTGAGAGGGCCTACTGGAATCGGGAGGAAGGTTTCAACGTGGCTCCCACTGGCACGTCCCACGATTAACATCTTAATCACACCATCAAGAACGTCCAAAAATAGCTACATGATACTTGCAATGATCTCAAATCAAAGACTAAGTTAATCGCTCCATCGTAACCTATTTACCATCACCATCAGAGAAAACCTTATACCGGTAGCACGTACCGAATGCTTAACTGAGACACAACCATGAAAAAGTAAAATACTAAAAGATGGGGAAGGGTGGGACTTAAATAGCTACGGATTTTATAGAAGAGTAAGCATAAACAAACTGGGATTAGGTACCTACACCTCCAATGGAACATGCATTCAAACAAGTTTCGTGAACGAGTAGAACCACGCCAGCTTCATTGCGGCTTTCACTGTCATGCATCATAACACGCTTTTCTCGTCACTTCGCTTGACAACACACGAGGAAGATGCTTCGTGCAAGACCGCCATTGAAATTAGTTTCGGGACATATACTGAAGCGTAACTAGCCATTGCAACATCTGATCCCGCGGACACAGCCTGGAAGACGTGCTGCACCGTTTTTGGAAAGTTTACAAGTAAGGGATTTTAGCGGTCTATGCCACGTGCTGGTTTGGCCAATCGGGATGTGGCATCGCAAAATGAATCCGTTTCGGAAGTCGGTGGTCCGGTATCCGTCAAATGTGACCCAACTAGCGTAACCTATGTAGGTTGACCTGCTTCTCTATATCAACATGACTACCGAACAGCTTATTTCGGAGAGCATCGGTGCGTATGTGACTGTGACAGCTAACTCCGAAAATGCTGCGGACACATCAGTTGTCAAAAGGTGAATGTACCCTAACTGCCGACTCTACCTTTGTGTAACAGAGACAATCCTTTCTGACGCCAGAGGTGACCCAAGTTGCGGAATGTTACAGTCACCTTAAAAATGTGTGCCGAGACCTCGTTATCTAATGCAGAATTATTGATACAACAACCGAGATACGTGAAACGAAGCAATTACTGATAGTTGTTATGCGACTGGGCACTATCGGGTCTGTAATTCTGCAGACAATGTTAATAACTTCGAAGACTATGATACGAGTTACATCGTAATAATGGGAGTGACGTTCATTCTAACGTGATGGGACTCTTCAGACGTACGTAAAAATAGTTACTATAGTCGACTATCCTCAATTCTGACTGCAGATTTCATAAAATTGTTAAAAACAACACAGTCGCATTCCGTCAGAATCTCACTGATGTTTTGTGACGAGCCCATGCCAAAAGTTTTCCCACACTACAAGCATTGTTTAGTGCTTCCGTTTGTTCGGTCACCATGTCGGTTCATTGGATTTTTTAACTCATTCCTTACGCGTCAATGTTCATAATACAGCTAAAACAACTGAAACAAGTTTTAATCCAGCATTGTTAGACATGATTGGCTGCTCCAATGGCCCAAGAGCGAGAAAATCGACGTGTAGACCAAGCATGAAAAAGTGACGTAAATTGATGCTAATGTTACAGCCAGATTTGTCTTTCTGACTATATCAAGTTCAATGAGCGGTACATGGTATCCGATTGACACGATGATTAAATTAGTACCCCAGAAGTTGTGCTGTAACAAACTTCAAACTAAACTCAACAAGTCGTTCCATGTTATTCATGAAATGGCGTTCGGGAAACAATTTCTGGATTCATGGATTATCGCAACAACTGGGGGACTAAGAAGCTACAACGAATTGACCACTTTAAACGCAAGGTTGTTACATAGGTTTTCTATAAATAGATATTCTAAATGCACAATTTGTTACTGTAAAGGATCCGATCACTCAAGGAGCTATTCAATCGTGAATTCTACGCTATACCAACAGCCAGTAGTAGCACTAACCGAGCTATAATCTAGGGAGTGTAGAGAATCGAAACATTCACAAGACAAACCACAAATGACCGTAGCGCACAGGCGTGTTGCAGATAAATAAATAGTAAGAAACCTTATCAAATCGATATCGATATATATTTCCCCCCTCATATCTGTCTAGGCCTGAGCAACCTGACAGTATCATTAGCCTACGTGAAGTCTCTGAATGTGCGGCACTTTGCCTGGATCAGACTTGTGCTTTCATACAGAGCAACATTGCCACAAGTAGCAAAAATCCGCATCACCATTAGAATGTGGTAGTTAACTAAAAATGATAAAAAAGAACAAAATTGGCAGAACCGGAATCAAGACATTGTACGTGGGGCTATAGTGCCATGCCGAGGGCTAGCGAACATAAAAATAGGCAGCAATAGTCCTCGTGACTGTTGAAGGTTATGGTTGGCCAACAGGAGTATATCGTACGATTGAGATGGCAATCCGATTAAACAAGAGATATTAAGCCTCGGTGTACAGTGGATAAATGAAATGGGTACCGCGTGTAGGAAAAAGAGAAGTGTTTGGAACGTACCGATTAATCGCTTTCACAATATACTGCAGGTTGTTCATTTGGAATATAAGTTGCAGTAGCTCTTCCTGATAAGATCCGGATTTACATTCCAAGTTATCCACAAGAGCAGCGATCGCATTAACTGTGGAATTAGTAAGTAAAGCTAATAAACAGCATTTCATGAGAACACGTTTTATTGTGTTTTCAATAAAGCTGATGTTGACATCTGCGAGAACGGTCATATGGCGGAAAGGAGTATATTATATATATATATATATGACATGTTAAAAATCTGATAGAGATATAGTGTCATTCAACAAAAACAATGAAATCTACAATACACAGAAGGAGATCAGTGAACAATGAACAATGAATATTTTGTCGTCCATTTACAAACTTCTTTTATTCTTTTTTCATTATAGTTTATGATCGAGCAAACAATGTCAGGAGGAAATAGACATGATGTACTCTTTCGATTGATGTCGGCTCATTGACATCGTTGATAATGGGTCGAGCCAAACATTCTCTCCTTCTTTTGCATCCCATCCAAGCAAGCGCGCACCTGCAACCTTGGCTAAACCACAAGTAAGCCTTTTCAAGTCACTTTTGTCAACTTAGCTGCTGACCACAAGCCATTTTTCCCGTTTGTACCAGTTAACGCATAGAGCGTTCGGCGTGGTAACCGTTCAGGTTTCATGCGCAGGACGTGCCCCAACCAGCGGAGACGACGTCGGTTAATGTCTGTTTGAAGGCTAGTGTCGTTGCGCCTGGCCTCAGAGGTGGAATATATTCTTCCCTTCAAACTCACGCTTAAATAACGTCTGTTGCAGAGGCATGTATGCATGAAATCACAAGCCGGATTCAGGCAAAGTACCGCATGGTCGGAGGCTGCACGTGGGCTAAGATACTGTCAGGTCGCCCAAGCATAGACAGATATGAGAAACAAAATAGAAATGGTAATGCGACTTCAGCGTGTTTCAGCATGCAGCGCACTACCGGTAGTAAATCAATTTAGCGCGGTGTTAGCCGCACAGCGCACAAGTACTGCATGATTGCACACTCGTGAAATTAAATGCCAGTCTGGCCTTAGCAATTCTGAACGTGATTTGCTTCTCTATCCGACCCCCAGCAATCACCAGACTTTCTAGGTAATTGAACTGCTCAACATGATCGAAAACAAGATTATTTATAGCAAAATTTGGCAGTTCACCGTCATGATCGAAACAATATTTTCTACCTATTCAAGCAATGTACAAATGACTGCATTGTCCCAACCTAATGAGAGCCGACGACAAGAGACAGTATGTGAGATCGAAAAGCCTTTAAATTGGTCTTGCATAGAATTAATTTCTCTACACATTTTTTCAGCATTTTCGTTAAATGTTAACGCTATCTATGGGCCAAATGCATCACTTTTTCGTATGAACTTAAGTCAATTTTGGACGTGCAATTTTGAACGAATTACGAGATGCTGAGAATTGTTGTGAAACTTTTGTCCCAAAACTTTAGTTACGGTATTTGCTAATAAACTGGATCACATTTGGAAATTATCAAACAAGACAGACAAGAAACATTGTTCAGTCGACAAATTGTAACTCCATGTCGGGAAATATTCGTCAATATTTTTTAAAAAAATTTTGTGGTGAAATTATTGCAACTGCTGAAAATTCGTTTATATGAATAAAGCCAATTTCTTCTTCTTCTATAGTTCAGTAAACAAATTGAACTCATATAGAACATCATCAGGAAGGCGTGAAAAATTAGGTTCAGATTTTAAAGGAGAACCCCGAGTGCCTACACTGGGTTTGAGAGCATGTAGACCAGTTTGAAAAGCCTCAATACAGCCTCCAAAGAATATGAATGTTCGATTAGCTTCCATCTTAAACGCCTCCGCTTCAGAGTGAATAAATAGAAACTACTGCAGCGAACTTTGTACGACAATGTATTGGAGAACCACAAGGAGAAGGCTACCCTCCGCAATACGATGCCTTCATCCTGAAGAAAATTCGCTAAGACAAGTGAAGCACGGTCTAACAGTTTAGCACTTCTGACACAGTTCATTCGATATAAAGGCTAGTTGGCCTCAACAATCATGCCAAAATTCACTTGGATTTATATTGTTGCCGTTATAAGCTGTCATATGCACGCGAGGCAGTTTGCCGGAATGTAGACTCGTGATTCTATGTTCATAATATAGTCTACAGTCGAATACAGCAAGTTTAATTTTCATCCTCATGTGACTGAAAATTGGTGCAAATTTGAAACATTCGTTGAATTCCCCATTTACGTTTAGCAGGATTTCCATTTGTAATTAAGAGAGAGAGAAAATCCTACAAAATATAAAATCACCATTCAAGTGCGTCAGAAACGAGAAGTAATAGAGCAAAAAACGAACGACCAAATGAGGCATCATAACCAGATATGACGATTACTCACGAAGAAATTGACCCACATGTGGACCAATCTGATTGTACTTTTGCACACTACGACAGAGGAAATGGACCACGTTCGCACTCCCTTGCCCACCAACTTCGTTGAGTCGAAAGGCCACTGAGAGCACATCCGCGAATTCCAGAAGATTTTCGAAAAACATGAACGACTGGGAAGCACAATGGAACATTAATTCGATCACGTGAAAGTATGATCTGCACCATCCACTAGTTTCAGCAGAGAAAAAAGCAAGAAGTTCTCAACATGAGGGAAATATACAAGATAAATTTCCGATTCAAATGCGTTTCTCGATTAACTTGAAAATTTGAAACAAATGAGGGATAAATAAATATAAAACTGAGAGTTGGCTTCATGTGTAAAAAACCGAACGTGGTTGGGAAGGAGGAAGTTTTGTAGCTCTGCGATTAACACCAAGCTTTATAGAATCACACAGTGATTCTTGGTCAAGCACTCAAGGTGCTTATGGATGACCAAAGTAATGTGTTGCTCACATCCCCATCCCTTACACTCTACTACCGGTTTCTGGCTGTTTGCCGTCGTCAGGTGAAGACAGTACAGTTGGCATACAAATATAACCTTGTTTACCATTTATCCACTGTTCCAAGGCTTACTGAACCTGATCTTACTGTCTCCACCTGACGACGGCAAACAGCCAGAAACCAGTAATGGAGTGTAAGGGATGGGGATGTGAGCAACACATTACTTTGGTCAACCAAGCTTTATAGTTCGAAACATTTTTCGTTACTGTGCCGTAATTGAACGTAGTGCTTAGACGTCGAGCGACTTGTGCTGTCTGAATGCACCCGAGGTGATACTCGGCAGGGGTTACTAAATACGTCTGATATGATGGGTTTGATTCAGTAAAAGGATTTTGACCGGGGCATTGTTTGTGGCCCGCACAAATTCATCGATTCGGTCCGTGTGTAAGGTGCACGTAGCACAGTTGCGTTGCTAATGCAGTGTTCTCAATTTTTGCGGGTATCTTCATTTTTCGCATCGCAGAAACACAACAGACAACACCGATCGATCTACGTTGATTAACTTACGAAGCCAGAAAAACAACATATGTACGTAAGTATGAACAAGCTAGATCCAGGCAAAGTGCCGCACAGCCATAGACTGCGCGTGGGCTAAGATACTCACAGGTCGCCCAGGCCTAGACAGATGTGAGAAATGAAACTAGAAATGACAGTAAGACTCTAACGTGTATTCGAATACAGCTCATTACCCATGGCAAATCAATTTAGCACAACTTTAGCTGCACAGCACGGAAGTGCTGTACGATTTCCAGGTGGAAATGTGACGCTTTAATTAACTGGTTCAGCAGATTTTGCCGCTTATAGTTCCAGCATAATCGGAGCCAATCTTTCGATTCAAGAAATGCTCACTTGAAGAGAGAAAGCTTACAAATTTAATTGGTTTCTGTAATTGTTCACCAAAAAACCAATTCTTATTAAAGTTGCATACCTGGAACGGCTACCAGGTAGTTGACCAGAAAACTATCAACGGATATTTGTATTGAGTATACGTAATGAACAGGAAATCTGTTC
The DNA here is from genome assembly GCA_013407085.1 of Atriophallophorus winterbourni. Lineage (NCBI taxonomy): Eukaryota > Metazoa > Platyhelminthes > Trematoda > Plagiorchiida > Microphallidae > Atriophallophorus > Atriophallophorus winterbourni. Next base: position 33,405 of record JACCGJ010009911.1, read on the forward strand.
ACCATAGTTGCACGAGCGTGCGATACAACCAAACCGTCAAGACCAGAGAAGATGTTTAGATAATGATACCACATCAAGAAACTTGGGACGGCAAACTTGGCAAAGAAGGCTGCGGGTTGAGGTCGAGTTCGCCTGATCCCTACTCCTTGACTCTTTCTGCTGCGAATGGTTTGTATACCTCAATGGTTTACTGAGGCACAAAGACAAGGTGAACGCCATGTGCAGTGTTCAGGAACTCACGTTTGTTGTCAGCTCGTGTACAGTGGCGTCTCGTGGAACGATTGCTCGATTGACTGTGGCGTGTTCTGGCAAACGTCCAAGGAAGGTGATGTAATTTTGCAAAGCCGCAGCGGTTTCTTGTAGAAGGCGGAACGTCAAACTATTGAATCCGAATAGCAGTTTATCCATGCCCTGTGCGAGAAGCAGAGATATAGATGTTGTCATTTAGGAGATGAACAGAATGAAGTTTCACTGGTATGATGGTATGAAAGCACAAGCCTGATCCAGGGAAAGTGCCGTACAATCAGAGACTGCACGTGGGCTGAGATACTGTCAGGTTGCTAGGCCTAGACAGATATGAGAAACAAAATAAAAATGATAGTGAGACTCCAGCGTGTTTCAGCATGCAGCTCACTACCGGTGGCCAATCAATTTAGCACGATGTTAGCTTCACAGCACAGAAATGCTGCATGATTACACATCCGTGCATGTATGTATAAAAGCACAAGCCTGATCCAAGCAAACTGCCGCATAGTCGGAGACTGCACGTGGGCTAAGATACTGTCAGGCCTAGACAGATGTGAGAAACAAAATAGAAATGATAGTGAGACTCCAGTGTGTTTCAGCATGCAGCTAACTACCGGTGGCCAATCGGTGATAACAGGAACAATTTAGCAAGAACTAGCAAAACTGGAAGAATCATAAACAAAACTCGAACTTTTAAGTAACTGTTGGATACGATTGGCATAGCAAAGCAGATTAATGACACGAACAAACAAAACACATGCGTGCGCGGTTTGAAATAAAGCTTTGTTATTGGAAGTATTTGAATTACTCGCAACTCACGACCTGTTTTGTTCCAATTGCGAAGATCATACATATGGTTTTTCAAATACTTCACATGTGACGAACAGGACTTGTTTCACGAATCTTATCTAACAGCGACCTCGGATTTCTAGCTTTATTTACCAACGTGAAAACGGGCCATGCAGTCGTTACCTGATGTGTGCAAACAACCCCAGAGCGATCGTGGGGCGCGAATTATTGAAAACCATAGAAATATGAAAAGAAAAATCAATTCAGTAAGCATGCTCAATGAGAAAAAGGGAGCTAAGAGTAGACACTTGATGGCGAACGGACGAATGTACCAAACTCTCAATTTAGAAGCTTCGACTTTCTCAACACAATACGAAGATGCCGGGCGCGAAACAATGTTGAAAAAGAAAGAGGCGACATCCGTGTATTTTTGCCGTTGGGTCACGTGTTAAAGAAAACTTGTGCAAGCTGTGTTGCGAAGTTGCCACCAAAAATTTCTCATATTATTTCGCTGCACCAGAAGCAACTTATTTACGAGTGCTGCAATGCTCGAACAGAAAGCGCATTGTGTTTTGGTACATGAACACCACAGTTTGTTCTCTAACAAAATATAAAACAATTTGAACAGTAAGGCCAGCAGAAGCATGTATCCGACAACCCGCGCAGTTGTATGCAGCATGTAAGGCGACCCATACACAACGAAGGTGTTGTTTGTCGATAAAGTCATGGTTGAATGCAAGCTGAGATACTGATCAAAAACGTGCAGCAGGTTGGGCTGAGACCGTGTTCGCATGCCCTATTGACCTGTTTGGTATAATTAGCTCTGATGGGGCAGGAAGAGCATCAGTTGTTTGAAATTCAAGGATCCTCATTTTCAAAAGCGGTCGACCTACCACAGCAGATCTCAACAGTGAACGATGAGCTGCGCGGATGTGCAATCGTGCAGTTCTTTGTTGATGCACAGCTTATATCGTGATAAATTGATTTGTCACTGGCAATGAGCTGCATGCGAAAACACGCTGGAGTCTACGTGACATTTACGCTTACATCTATCTAAGCCTGGGCAACCTGACAGTATCTTAGCCCATGTGAGATCTCCAAGTGTGCAGCACGTGTCATCGTGCTCGTGAATTCATACCAATCATACCAACCAGTCTTGCCAAAGCAGTTACTCAAATAATTGTCAATGGTGTACCTCTACAAGCTTTAGTCGATACCGGAAGCTCTGAAAACTTCGTTTCTGAAACAATCGTGCAACAAAATCGCTGGCCCGTCCTCGAATCTACTAATCAAATCATATTGGCTTCTACTTCCATGCTGAGCCAAACGAAAGGCCATTGCTTTGTGTCTCTCGTACATAAAAATGACGTCTACCAAAACATAAAACTATCTATTCTTCCAAATCTATGCGCCGATGTTTTGCTAGGACACGACTTTCTTCAACGCCATCGATCAGTCGAAATACCGTTTGAAGGAATGAAACCACCATTCTCTCTCTGTAGTTTGTCGGTTGCCCTGCTACCGCCAACATCACTTTTCACTCACTTACAACGAGATTGTCGTCCTATATCTACAAAGTCAAGAAGACATAGTCACGATGATGAACTCTTTATTCGTTCAGAAATCACGAAACTACTCAATGATGATATAATCGAACCCTCCCAATCACCTTGGCGAGCACAGGTTCTGGTGACAACGAATGAAAACGACACAAAGCGCATGGTTATTGACTACAGCCAGTCAATCAATCGGTATACTCTATTAGATGCGTACCCTTTGCCGAGAATCGACGACTTGATTGAAAAATTTCACAATTCGCGGTCTTCAGTGCACTTGATTTACAAAGTGCATACCAATAAAGCGAAATGACCGACTCTATACGGCGTTTGAGGCTTGTGGCAATTTGTATCAATTCCGGCGTATCCCTTTCGGGGTAACCAACGGGGTTGCCTGTTTTCAACGTGCCATGGATGAATTAATTCGTGACGAATCTCTTCAAGGAACGTTCGTTTACGTTGATAACATTACTATATGTGGGCGAGACGAAAAGGAGCACGAAGTCAACCTCAACAAATTTCTACAAGTCGTTGAAAAATACGGTCTGACTCTAAATCGCACCAGATGTATTTTCTCGGTCAGGCAAATCAAGTTGTTGGGCTATGAAGTGTCTGCTGGTAATGTCAAACCAGACCCAGATCGCTTCGAAGCTCTACTGAAACTTCCGCCGCCATGTGATCTGAAAGCACAACAGAGGATTATCGGAATGTTCGCATATTACTCACAGTGGTTTTCTAGATTTTCTGATAAGATACATCCACTAGTTCAGAACAAATCTTTTCCACTTTCAGGCGAAGCCTTAGCATCGTATGAAACCTTAAAGGCTGAACTGGTCCAAGCATCACTTTTCTCGATTGACTCCAACGTGCCCCTGGTAGTTGAAACCGATGCTTCCGACGTAGCAATTTCTGCTACACTCAATCAAAGCGGACGATCGGTTGCATTTTTCTCTCGAACTTTATCTCCCCCAGCGAACGCAATCATCCAGCTGTTGAGAAAGAAGCTTGCGCCATTGTCGAAGCGATACGTAAATGGAAACATTATCTTCTCGGTTATCATTTTAAACTGATTACTGATCAAAGATCAGTTGCTTTCATGTTCGATAATAAAGTGGCCAGCAGAATCAAAAATGATAAAATCCAGCGTTGGCGTATTGAACTTTCGCAATACTCGTATGACATAGTATATTGACCAGGTGCTGACAATATCGTGGCCGATACTTTATCTCGTGCTTTCTGTGCGAATGTTCACTCATTATCCGAATTAAAGACAATTCATTGCTCTTTGTGCCACCCCGGAATTACTCGAACATTCCATTTTATCCGTTCGAAAAATTTGCCTTTTTCTCTCGAGGATGTAAAAACAGTTATTCGACAGTGCGCTGTTTGCTCACAATTAAAACCCAAGTTTTTCCATCCATACAATGAACCTCTAATCAAAGCAACCCATCCATTCGAACGTTTGAGCATGGATTTTAAAGGACCGATCCCTTCTACAACCAAAAATCGTTATTTATTAACAATTGTTGATGAATTTTCTCGTTTTCCGTTCGCTTTTCCATGTCCCGATATCTCCAGCTCTACTGTTATTTCCCAACTAATTGAACTGTTTTCTGTATTCGGTATGCCATCTTATGTGCACTCTGATCGTGGTTCATCGTTCATGTCTACAGAACTCAAATCCTTTCTGCATTCTCGAGGCATAGCGACGAGTCGAACTACATCATACAACCCTCAGGGTAATGGGCAAGTGGAGCGCTTGAATAGTACCCTGTGGAAAACAACATCTTTGTGTTTGCGAGAAAGGAGCTTATCTGTAGAACATTGGGAATATGTGCTTCCTGATGCATTGCACGCAATCCGATCACTTCTGTGCACTGCTACCAATGAAACACCTTACGAGCGCATGTTTAAACACAATCGCAAGTCCCCTGTCGGCACTACTCTTCCTCATTGGCTCATGGAGCCTGGACCAATACTGTACCGAAGAAATACGCGTACATCAAAGTATGAACCGATCGCAGAAGAAGTTGAACTGTTAGAAAGTAATCCCCAGTACGCCCACATTCGTTTGTCTGACGGTCGTGAGGAGACGGTGTCACTTCGTCATCTTAGTCCAATGAATGAGACACCTCACTCATTAGAAGTTACATCCCACAATCACACTACATCGAACGAACCGGTCGAGAATTCAGACGCGACACCGAGATGTAACGTGGATCAATTGATATCCCAGCAACAAAGAGTTAGACCATATAATCTTCGAACGCGAGAGGTTTGACGGCTGGGGAGAATGTCATGTTGTATACGTAAACTTTGATCATAACTGTCACATGTCTCATCTATTGCACTCTTCTTTTGCAGCTTTGTATACTGGAATTTTCTAGTTGATTAAAGCCTTACAATCAGGCGTTGTCTTCTAACCGTGTGGCTGCTCATTCATTCTGTTCTACAACACATATATACATACATACATACACGAGCGCAAAATTAATCATTTCTGTGTCGAACAAAAAGGGCTTACTTGAAGTATATCAACCAGTTCGAATCCAATCGTGGATATTTTTTTCAAAACGATTACAAGCGACAGAACCATGTGATATTCCGCTCGTTTCGCGGCGAGTTGCATCATTCGGAGCATCAACTGAAGTGGAAAGTCAAGGTTCAATTCGATAAATGTACAACGGTATGACAGGCTATTAGTTCAACTAAACGAAAACATGAACCAAAAGGTTAATGTATCTTCAAAATTGTTACGGCTGGTTGTGTCATTCAGTTGATTGAAATCCAGAGGCAAAAATAAACCTAAAATCAACATCGTAAATGAGCGGTGATCGTGGCAAGGGATGAAAGAATGTGTGGATAGTTAAACCCGAAAGAAGACATGGTTGCCACAATCCTTTCAAATTATAAAGCGCTTATTAAACAAGGTGCGGTGTTATTGAGGCTAAGAAGACTTTCTCAGTTGTGTTAAAACAATCGTTAACCACTGCGTCAGCAGTTATTCAACGCATTAAACATTATCAATCCGCCATAGACAAAAGGGAATAAATACACAGAACCAATGAACACCTTATGTTGAATCCATCAGGGAGGACTTTGGCAAATAGTTGCCAGCATCAGATCGCTTATCAATCACCATCAGCAAAGGTCAAAAAGTCGGGTGTGAAAAACGGCGCAAAACAGGGCTAGCAGACAATCACCTGACATTCGTTTAAAAGTTCATTGGATGACACAGTCAAAATGCTTTCCAAGGAGCTTTGAGTTTCCAACGCACTTCTTGTCATTTGAATGCGGAGCAACCATCGACGTTCATTCTGTGGAAGAAAAACAAAGATCGAGGGTAGAAAAATATTTGGTAATTGAACGTAGAATCCCAGCCAAGGTAAAAGAAAACCATAAAAGTGAGCATGATGGATTGAAAAACTTTTACCTGCATTAGTTTCACCAAAGCAACGAATGAAATGCCGAGATGCTCCGAATTCAATTCCTCAGTTTCAAGTTCATTTACTTGGCGACGATAAGCAACTAGGAGGTGAGAAAAGATGGCACGTATATTAAAGAATTAATACGCGGAAACATGAAATGAGCCAACATACGATATCAAAAGGTAGTCGATAAACAAGAGAGGAGATGTGTTCGGACTTGAATGGAAGGGCTCGGCAAAATGAGCACACTGAATGGCGTTACATAATAGAAGCAACAACGTTGGCACAAGTGCTGTCTAGCAGAAGCATCTTACCCAAATTCTTGCAAGCGGAATTATTGTTCTTGCTGGCGGACTACAATTGGTGTCGGGTGTACATCGCAGGCACATGATTTCCGCATACACCACAGAATCTCACATGACTATACGGTGCGATTAGAGTTATAAATTACACCGGAATCTTCACAGTGAAACACAATACTCCGGCCGATCGGCGACGTTTGCTGTGCGTCAACAACGATCTTCGTTAAGGCCGAAAGATGCTTGACAGTGACGCTTCACAACGCGCTTCCGATTTGAACAATTAAAAGCTGCATGACCAAAATCCAAAGTTGTCATATTGTAGCGAGTAGGGGTAGAGGGAGACCGGCCAGGATTGACTGCATCAGGTCACCTCAGGTCAACAAGGGGCAGGTGGCACACATCTGGCCACTTATCAGATTTCGGTTCACCACGTTACCCCCACCCCCCCGCGTTGCACGCCCACACATCGATTGTGTCTTGATTCATCCCTGAGGCCAATCCATCCAACGCTAATCGCGTTCATTCACGAATCCCACAACACATGATAGAAGCCGATTGGTCAAACGCGTTTATTACGCACATAAATAAAACAACCTTATCTTATATAAGCAAACAGACAATCACAACAGGTCAGTCCCGGGTGTCACTTCGATTTGATTTGTGAGTCGATTCCGTGCCAACAGGTATACTTCAAGCCTTTGCCACGTAGTGCTCGTTTGACGTATATTGACGAATTGCATATCGTTCGATTGCGGCTGACGTTGTCCATCTTCTCATGTTGTCGCTCGAACCGTTCGCATGCAATCAATCCGAAACTCGAAATATTGCGAGTTCGTAATTGTCGTTGTCGATCATTTCGGAGCCTCTTGCTCTTGTGTTGTGCCGCAAGGTGGAGTTCTACATGTCATTCGAAAGCTCGTGATTGACGCTCATCATGAATGCACTTCACACCTCCACAATATAAATCTTATATAGCACTCTGTAGTACAGAAGCAGTCAACCTAAAGTCGACACAAAGGTATAGACCCAACTGGTGTGGGCGATGCTAGCGAAGTAGCATGAACACGATATATCTTAAAGGGCCATCTAAACGGAAATGTGAATAATGTGACAAATTGGGGATCATTTCAAGAAAAATGGAAATATAAGTGACATCGTAAGAGGTTAGCTTAGAGTGGTATGCGGACTTTCCGGGCAGATGTATGATGGGATCCCGGTGAACAAATGTAGAATGTGGCGCTATGGCGTTTGGCACAGATTCACTATGTAAAGCTTGTATCACACACCACGATTGGTTATGTACATCTCAACTGATAAAGGTCATAGAGTTTCAATTCTGTTTATTATTCCGTTATTGTTTCAACATCAGAATACAACAACTACCCTTCACCGTCCAGATTTTAAAAGAACACCAGCATCAGCAAAAGAATATCAGCAACAACGATAACAGATACATAGGCAACAAAGAGATATGCATCAAACAACCGTTGATAAACAATTGAACAGGTATTCGTGAATTATGTATGTATGTATGAAAACACAAGCCTGATACAGGCAAAGTGCCGCACAGTCAGAGACTGCACGTGTGTGAAGATACTGTCAGGTTGCCCAGGTCTAGACAGATATGAGGACTCCAGCACTAAGTAGCCCACTACCGGTGGTCAATCAATTTAGCATGGTGTTAGCCGCACAGCACAGATGTACTGCACGATTGCACATCCGTGAATTACACTTGACTATCTACAAAAAAGAACCTCTCATGGTTCTGGTCGGATGAATGTCAACATATCTTCCCTCTAAAATATATCACAGTGCAACCATACACTGCAAGCACGCACAATATAGACTATAGCCGCAATCTGCCATGAATCCGCAGACACTATCTATGTCTTCAACGCAACTAATTACCACCACCAATTCAGCCCTGACTTTTTTACTTTTGTGCGGCTGGCTCCACGGGTGGATTAGCCGGCTTCATTGATGTCTCGGATCGCACCAGCCCACGCACGTCGATCGGAGGCGAGATCGTGATCCAGTCTCGTTCGCACCTGCGAACTCCGTAGACGGTACGCAGACCCAGGGTGTCTACATCCTCTTTCACAGTTGACAGCCAGGTTTTCACTTGACCACCTTGCCGCCGACGCCAGGTTCGAACGGGTTTGGGGTCGAGGACGAGTTTTGGAAGTGCTGTGTCTGTCTTTCGGAGGACGTGGCCAAACCATTGCAGCCTTCGCCGTTGTATGTGAGCGGAAAGTGAAGATAGTCCGCTGCAACGCTCTCGTACGGCTGCGTTAGATACTCGGTCAGTATATCGGATGCCCAAGATTACCTTGAGGCACCAATGGTCGAACACTTCTAATGTGCGTACATCCTGTGACCTTAAAAGCCATGTCTCGCATCCGTAAAGCAGTACAGGGCGGATCGCTGCTTGATAAACACGCGTCTTAGTTTTTAGGCTGATCTCGGGCTTGCGCCAAAGGGTGCCCTTCAACTGCAAAAACGCATTACGAGCACGATCGACCCTTAACTTCACTTCATCTTTCGCCTGACCATTGGGCAATATACTTTAGCTGAGGTATTTGAAGACTGAAACGTATTCAATCGGACAACCCTGGACGCGAAGTGGCTGGATGCCTGGTGTGTCGGTATAAAAAATGCCTTGGTTTTAGCCGCGTTTATCTCAAGACCGACTTTCGCGGCAGTGGCACTAGTGCGGTCTAAAACGCTTTGCAGCATTTCGGTATTGTCGCCCAGAACGACTTTATCGTCAGCGTAGTCAAGGTCGGAAATCCATAGATCCGTTGAAATTTGCACCCCTTGATAGTCTGCTAACGCCTGGTTCATTATCCAGTCTACGACATAGTTTAACATAACCGGCGATAGCGGGCAACCTTGCCTGACTCCTGTGTGCAAGTTAAATTCACACGAACCCGTGCCCTTGTAGAGCTGTAATAGGCTCTGATTAGGTTGACGAGCTTTAATGGAACCCCATCCGCACGGATGTGCAATCGTGCAGCATTTATGTGCTGTGCGGCTAACATCGTGCTAAATTGATTGGCCGACGGTAGTAAGCTGCATGCGAGTACACGCTGGAGTCTCACTACCATTTCTATTTCTATTTACCCCCTCATATCTGTCTAGGTCTGGGCAACCTGACAGTATCTTAGCCCACGTGCAGTCTCTGACTGTGCGGCACTTTGCCTGGATCAGGCTTGTGCTTTCATACATACCCCATCCGATAGCATGATGTTCCATAAACAACCACGGTCTACGGAGTCGAAGGCGGCGCGGAAGTCAATAAAGCAAGCTATCGTTTGCTGTTGATACCGTGCACGGTGCTCGAGGATCCTGCGTAAAGTAAATATTTGTTTTACGCAACCCATCCCAGGGCGAAATCCACCTTGGTTACCTCTGGTGCGCAGATTTCTTTCGGCGGAGTACCGATTAAGCAGGAGCGTTGCAAGCACTTTAGCAGCGGTGTCGATTAGACTTATTCCGCGGTAATTGGAGCACACAGAGATTTATCTCCACGTTTCGGCAGTGGTAGAATGATAGACATCCCCCAGTCTGATGGGAAAACTTCCGTCTCCCAGATCGAACAAAACAGCCGGTGTAGCGGAGATAATAATACGTCGGCACAGGCTTTAATAAGTTCAACGGAAATTCCGTCCTCACCTGGCGATTTACCATTCTTCATTCGTCGTAAAACACGTGATATCTCGTATTCTGATGGTGCCTCGCAGTTGACCGGGTATTCACAGCTATTTATCGGGGAAGTGAATACTGCATTGATAGATGACGGGCGGTTCAGTAGCTGACTGAAGTGCTCAACCCACCTATCTATCTTTTGATGACGGTCAAATATCATCTGTCCTGACGAATCTCGAAGGTTCGTACAAAAACCACAGCTTCCAGATGCTCGGCGAATCAGGCGAAACAGTCGTCCAAAGTCTCCTATACTTGCTGCGGCTTCCATTTCGGATGCGGTTTCCGCCCAATATAGCTGACGATCCTTGCGGGCTGATCGTGTAGCAGCTCTTCTAAGGAGGCGATAATCAGATGCACCATGCATTCGGGCGTCTCTTGCCCGGGCAGAGAGCTCGATGGTGTTCTGAGAAATCCAATCTCGTCGGCGACGAGAAGCGGTGCCTAGGATTTTTAGTGCTGCAGTCTGAGTAGCGGTCTTCAGTCTGGACCACTGTTGTTCGACTGATGCATCACTCCCATCCAACCGCTCAGCGATATCGTCAATGAGCTTCTTACGTTGGGCCGGGTTTCCTAAGGCTTCCAAGTTTAAGCGCTTCCTAGGAGTTTTCCTTTGGCGGTTTAGCAGGCGAACTCGGAGCTTTGCGCGAACAAGTGTGTGATCGGTGCCTGCTGCGTTCCCTGTTTCGGCTCCACGATAGGACCTACAGTCGAGCACCGAAGACATCCAACGTGCGCGAATTAGGACATAATCGATCTGGTTCGCCGTTCTACCATCGTTCGAGTACCATGTGACCAAGTGTTTTTTAGGGTGCTGGAATTTAGTGTTACAGACGCATAGGTGATTGTAGGCCGCAAACTCGATCAGTCGATCGCCATTCGCGCCGCGCTGCCCTAGGCCAAATTTTCCCAGGATTCGGTTTGTTGCGGAATCTGCTGATCCTGTACGAGCGTTCCAGTCACCAGCCACAACCAGTACGTCGTTTCCAGCAACTCCATCGACTACGAATTGAATTTGGTTATAAAAGTCGTCTTTTGTAGTTTGGTCGGCTGATAGGGTTGGGGCATACACCGAAACGACTGTTATATTCAAAGGGTGACCCCTCAGCCGGACCACCGCAATTCTCGGGGATACAGGCATCCATGACATAATTGCTTGTTTAGCATGGTCGCTGAGCGCTAT
>JACCGJ010009913.1:0-24647 GCA_013407085.1 Atriophallophorus winterbourni
TCGCGCAGAACTCTAGGGTGATGCGTATCAGGACCAGCAGAACTAGAAGGGCGCAGGGATAAGAGCTTGCCGAAAATAGCGGCAGGTGTAAAAGTGATGTATGAGAGTTCGAAAAGTGATGGGGTTGGGTGGAGAGGTACGGAAACCGATGTACTGGAAGGCTCAGAAATGAAGGCATAGTAAAGCCGTAGTGCTTCAGCTGCTTCACTGGCTGTCTGGGTAGGGCCCAACGGTGTTTCTAGAGTTGTAATGCGAGGTTTGACATGACGTAAACGATTGACAAAGCTAGAGAGCCGTTTTGGGTTATCAGCAAAGGCACAAGAAAGTTTGTACTGGTGTTTCAAACGATCTTCGCGGATGAGAGCCGTGGATTGGTTTCGATACATTCGATAGCGTTCCCACTGTCGATAGGAAGGGAAGTGGACATAAATGGTCCATTCTCTATTCTGCTCACGAATAAATTTTCGAGTGCGGCTACGTAGTGGAGTTCTCCTGTGCTTCCGTAGTGGAACAGCTTTAGTTACCGTGCATGAAGCAGTTAGTTGTAGTAGTCGGGAGGAAAAACTCAACCATGCATCGTCGGCTGATAGGTCGGCACTGGAATGCCACTCCTGATTCAGAATAAGAGTGTTTAACCTGTTGTAGTCTGTCCACCGCCGTGTGAACACCGAGCTATCTGCAATCTTGTCAGCCCAGTAGACTAGCTGGAAATGTAAGAATACATGATCACTGCGCCCAAGCGGTGCACGACGTTCGACACATTCAATCATCAGTTCATCGTCTGTCCAAAATGGATCCAGTAAAGATGGCGTATCATTAGAACGGAAACGGGTGGGTTCAGTGGAATGGTTGAACAATGGGTGTGTGTAACAGAACTATTAACTTTGCACCGAAATGACCATCTGGATTAAGACGATCGAACAAATTTGGAAGATTAAAGTCCCCCATGATGAGAACGTGTGTGTGTGTCTGAAGGAGTACACGTTTCAGGTAACTTAGCAATTGTTCATCGTCTTGGTTAGAATTACTCGGTGGGCGATAAATAACTACAACTATGATTGATTCAAAACTGGAAATTTGTAAAGTGCAACTTAAAGTATATTTATATTTTTATATATATTTCATATTATTTATTAATCGTTTCAGTTGAAATGCTAAATCCACAAAAATGATGATAGATTTTACTTTTTGTTCATTTAGAACTAATTGGTGAGTATATAGAAGTTCGAATGCTTTATTTAAAAAGTGGACATTACTTTTTCTTATTTAAACCGTTCAAAGCCACTAGGAATGCATTCGTAATCAGTTAAAGGAAAGTCAGAGATGTTCATGGTAAACAAACCCTGCTGAAAATACAAACTTCGATTTGTTTAAAGTAAATTTAGAATGAAAATATTAAAATTGTCCCTATATTATCGCGTAAAAGCCTACGAATTTGTTCACTTACGATGTTACGGGCAAAGCGTTTTAAGTGAATCGGGGTTCTTTCAAAGACACCCAAGCATGAATGTGCAATATTCAAAGTCTTTGAAAATTTGCGTTTTAAGACAAAAGCTGAAGTGTGAAGCATTTTAACCGATGCTGTTTAACTTCTGATTGTTTGAGCTTTAACATTCAGTTTTGTACATGCTAAATTTTGTACCTTGCGTCCAAGTTGGTTGTATGACTTAAAATTATACATCCATACACTCAGATATATTAATATAATTGTCAATTTTCGATTTTCCGAAATTTTATAGACAGAGAATTAGCTCCTATTGGTGAGAGTTTTGCTTTATTGATGAAGTTTGTTGTATAACAAATTAAAATTAATAAGGAGTTACTTCACTTCAAGCTTGAAAGTTGAATATTTCATTTTCGTAGAGTTAATACTTGAGGAAATGTCACGCTGCAATTAACTGTTTCCTATTGATTGTTTGATGACGTGCGTCTTTGTTTTCATCCCTCATGCAATACTTACATGAAGCACATAAATGCTATATTATTCATAAAACCTGACGCTCCCAAAATTCAAGGACAATATGCTCTAACCTCTCAAGATCATCACCATTTGTCCTTATTTACGGGTTAATTGATGCGATACCAAATCTCATTTCCTGTTCAAACAACAATTAATTTTTTACACAGAGTTCGAGGATATTCGATGAAACATTAAAAAGTCCATCACAATTCTTTCCTCAGGTCAAACTTTGCAAATGTAATCACGTACACCATCATTCGCACAACATAAGAGAACGTTAACTGATCACCGTTTTTTGTGCAGATAAAAAAGAATATATCACTTGCGTATTTTTATAGACAAAGCACGTTACTGTAGCATTGTTCTCAACCTCTTTGATCGGATTTTTTTTTTTGAACAACGTAGTAAACGTTCGCACCCGAGCTCACACAGCTTTAATCACATTTTTTCGGACTTGATGTATAGGATGTCGTTAACTAGTGATAAACATTATTTATCTGCTCCTGCAATTCGAAATCCTCTTAATCGATCTATTATGGAACAATTTGTTAAAACAGAATTCCTGCGAATGTTGTGCCAATGTTTTCATCGATCTTCCCGCTTTCAATGCTCTGCATTGAGAACCACGAGTTTATGTTGCTAGTGCACTTCATGTTTCCTATTTGTCTGCGTGATATGTGATCAGCAGATATAACCACCAACATAACTTTCTTATTTTAAATCTGACGTTTCATGCTTTATATGAGTGCAGTCATTATTATTGCTAATAAGGATGTCGATTCTACAATGATGACAGCTGTATCTATGCGAATGAAAAATTTCACGGATAAATCTAACATTATAAACGTTTCGATAAAATATTTGTCAAACATAAGCTTTGCCTGGTGTGTCGAACCGAAAAATTTCAAATATAATAAACACTTTCTTCCAGCTTTGCCATAATGTCCCGAAATGTTACGCATGTTGCAATGCAATCAGTGTTTCAAATAACACGAAGTCGTAGTTTAAAATATGGAAAAAAATAACATTCAGATTAATAAAGATAACGTGAAACTTGTTGTAAACAATATTCAAGTATTTGAAACTCAATTATAGCTAGCATATTACATGACGCCGTTAGTATTGAACGATATCATCATTATTAGGTATGTTCTAATGGCGAATACTATAAAATATTCAATTATAATTCAATTGCAATATATGAAAAATATATACATATACGCGTAGAGTACAATATATTCCTGTGACTAAGATTATATACAACTCTCCCATATACAGAATTTAAGTGCGGTGAGCGTACAGGTTAGTCGTAAAATGCAGTTTTTAATTTTCTATCGATCATTGTAACCTAACTGCTTTACGTTCATCTTCATGTTCAGTCGAACCTCCCATAGATCTCAAGCAAGGTACTCGTTGAGAAGCTTTCGTTCTACGTCTCATGTACGCAAACAAGCGTTTCGGCATCGAGTTGGCTTCGTCCACCAAGCGAGTTTCATAGTTCTGCCTTTTTTCTCTTTTGAGGTAGGTGCACTTGTTGCGGATAACTTTGTAGGTTACATAGTCATCGGTGCATCCACTAGAACAAAACTTCCGCCATAACCGCTTTCTCACCTTCATCTATTTACGGATAGCGTTATCAAACCACGGCGGTCCCTTAGCGGGGGATCTTCCATTCATCCATGGGGCATGATTTTCAAGCGATCTTATTTTACCCAAAAAGTCCAACCAACAGATATCAACATTCGTAGATAGAGGGAGTGACCAGTCCATCGAGTTTGCAGACGTGATTAGACTCGTTGTGTCTAATTTTCAGTAGTTTCTCCGGGCATGCGTACGTATTCTCGGTTGAAGACCCCGATTCCAAACGAACCATAAAGAACAGTGATCGCTGCAGCCAATGGGTGTCTCAATAGAAAGATTCGTAACATCAGAGAATCTAGGTGTGACCACTAAATCCAATATCAAGGGAACTTGCCCGACGCATATCCTCGTAGGATTGTTTACATTCTGCACCAGATTCAGCTCCAAAATCGTATCTAGGAATTCTCGTTGGAACGGTTCACCCCTCGAAACTAAATCCGCCCAGTTTATATCGGGAGCATTCAGGTCTCCAAGAACGATGCAGTCACCAGTGATACCATACCGTTTGATTTGATCACATAACACTGGAACGTAAGCGCCAGGTGAGCGGTAAATGACCCCAAGTGATGCAGCTCCAGAGCTAGACTTCACCTTACACCAGAGGCTTTCGGCATTTCCAGCATCATTTTGAAACCTTTCCAATACTTCCACAATCAGGTGTTCTTTGAAGTATACGGCAACGCCACCGGCAGATCTCGAAGCTACTCTGTCACTTCTGAAAAGCGTATAGTGTGGTAGTGCGCACTCCATATCAGATATATCCATTGTTAACCACGATTCCGTAACAGCAATGATATCTGGCTGTCGCCGACAGGCAATTTCACTAACCTCATCAAGTTTATTGCGTAGACTCCTCGCATTGAAAAGCAATACTCGAAATCGCTTCACAGAATGATTAACTGGGGTTGAATTGACAGCGGCTTCCACCGATTGTGCGGCCTCCTCCTCACTACCCGAAAATCCAAAATATGGAGATCAACCTCGCCAGCTTCCCTGCGTGCTCGCAATTCTTGGGTAGCTGTTTTCATTTTGATTCTATCTTCAGGAGATAGGTCGCGTAGTATCTTGAATGGCTCACCCTTAAGACGATGAGCGCGTCTTAGTACCATCTGGACTTGCTCATCTGAAGCTAAAACAATTTTTAGCGTCCGCGGTTTATCATCCTCCTTCTTCCGGCCAAGTCGGAATGCAGAAATGATGATAACTCCTTCCTCTCCTTGATCAAAAAGCTTTGAAAAGGTTGATTGTAGGAATGTTCGCTCTTGCTGTAAGCGTATTTCAGCCATGTCCCCGGTTTGCTCAGGAACATTTACCATAATAATGCATCTCTTACGAGAATCCAAAAGTGGCTTCTTTGAGACCGGAGATTTAAAAGCATTATCAGAAGTAGGTACTTTTTCCACTACATTTAGCTGAGCCTCTATTTTGCTCAATCGCCGTGACAATATTTCATAGCCCGGATCACTGTGTAGACCCTTCGACGTCACATCTGCATAAGTCTTATTCCTTCCTGACTGTTGAGCAAACGGTGTTGAAGGCGAGCAAACGTCCAGTTCCTGCACGTTCAATGGATCCTCGATACTAATACCATTTTGTAAACGGCTTATATTCGAGGAAGCGGGGTCAATGTTTATGTCACCTCCAACAAGCACTTTAGCGGCTTCAGTAGATGCAGCTACGATTTTATTCTGACTACTTCCGTGCTCAACACTTGATGGTGGAAGGCATATCTTACATACAGTCCGAATAACATCGCATGATATAATCTGAAGCCACTGATACGTCTCTGGCTTCATTCCGGCGCATCGAATATGCATCCATTTGAGACATATTTCACATTGTACTGCTTTTGCATTATCAGCAACCTGTTTAGCGCATACCAGACAAGAGTCGCCCGAGCGAGCAGCGGGGCACCGATTCCCTTGCATCTTCGTGCAGATTTTCTAGTCATAACCATGTTGAAATCCGGTGAAAATCAAATAAAAAAAACAAAAAAAACCATTTTTAGAGTGTTTTCAGAGAGAACGGCTTATCAATAGTACGATGCTACAGTGTGCAAAAATGTTGTGGCACCGTCATCAATACGGAACCAGTGTAACTATCATGTGGGTGATCTCGGAAAACAATGAAATCATTGAAACGCATTTCTGAACAGATAACGATGTAACCATAATATTTCTATTTAAGTTCCATGCATATGTATTTACCTCTTCCTCCGATTTACGGCCGACTGAAAATCATTGTGATTAGGCACTCTTCATTTGTCATACGCCAAAGAAATATTCATTGACATTTTTGAAATACAAATGAAGATTTTGTCCTATTCGCATTCTCCGTTTGTAGGAAAAACTGTGCTTGGCGTTCCGTGGATAGGTTTGCTTTCACACCAAAACCTGTGGAATATGCTTGTTTAGGTTACAAGAATTTTTGGGTTTCTTTCAAATGAGAAGTTCCTTGAGGAATTACAAATCGTGCGTTCGTAGTGAGATGCCCTAATTATTAAATCTTTTGCAATGGTAACTATTTATATTATATATGTGCACTACTTATTTATACACAGTAGGCAAACAGCTAAGATAGTGACTCGATTCGAAATATAATGAAAGTCGTCACCAAAAATATGCAAGGGGAAAATGAAATAACTCGTAAATAATTCAGGTTCCATGCCATTACATGTGGTGGTAAATGATGGAAAAATTTTTGCCCAAATAAAACACTGGACGGATAAGATTTTATTTAGTTATGCCTACGCAAAAACGTCAACGTTAAGATAAAAATGTCTTGACAGCATCGTCATACCGAGCAACTTATATTCACTTCTATACTGTAAGGTATGCATATAGATAACATAAACAACGGGGTATCTTGCATATAGTCGTCAAGTGATGATTTAAATATAAGCATATTATTGTAGTTTACCGAATTGGCCGTACAAACCACGCACGCGTGTACCTGATTAAACATCTGCGTTAGTTTCATTTGGAGTGCGTTAACCTCCAAAATTCAAGCATGACCTGTGATCTTTCACGGAGTTTGAAGTTGTAATAAGTAATCTCGATAATGGGAAACAGTGGTAAGGACTTAATATACAGAGGTAAGGTCGACTAGCATTATTCTTCGATGAAGGGCCTTTGTGTCCATTCGTCTGAAGCACTTGGCGAATGGTGTTTATTTTGTAACACATCAACAAGCTTATACACTCGATGATACAATCGATCTAGAAGCTAAATATCTTTCTTGAATCATGATTTCCAGGCTTGGTCAACATAGTCTAGATTCATGTGTGTACATGTATTTCAAATTAAGGGAAACGATTCCATTGAATAAATCCAAGCATCTGCCGTAAAATGTCTAACAGGTAAGAAATGCGTTTGTAGACCATTTTTCAAATTACCACAAATGCAAACTCCCAGGTGCTTTTCTTCGATTCGTTTGCGTACGTTTTCCTGAAAGTTTGCTTTAATAATCGATATTATCTACAGCTGTGAGTTCTGATGTAAGTATTAAGTCCAAGGTAGACGGCTGGTCTGATCCCCTCGTACGAGTAAATCCAAAAACATGGATATAAAGGGATGCGTGATCCAAGACGGCTCGAAGTTCATATTCAAGTGTCTCTGATGGATGACCATCCCGGCTATAGCGCAGGGAAAGTTGAAATACCCCATTATCAATATTTGAGTATTGAACCGCGTTGTTCCAATAATGTATTGGACTCCTGAAGTAAGAGTCAGAGAGCATCAAATGTGTCAGTTATATCAAAGGGTCTGGTCGTTCATAGCTCTGAAGATAAACGATTGCTTGAAGTATAGTGCTGCACCTCCGCCATCGCCTAAACAGTCACGCTGGGCAAAGAGATTTCACTATCAGACAATGAGGCATTGAAACACGTTCCTGTTATTGCAAATATGTCCGGCGCCGTTTCATTACAAATCTCGAAGAATTCGATTAATTTGTTAAAAGGCTGTTTGCGTATGTATAGATGCATTTAATTGTATTTTTTATGAGTAATGACGGGGTGTAACTGAAGTTATTGGTCCAGCTTCTCCGGAGTCGGAGTTAACAAGTAGTGATGAATCATGTGGTATGGGATAAGGCGTTAAACAGTGTGATGCCGAATGTCGCTGAATAGTCAGTGCCTGAGATGATAAAACGTGTGAGCTGCTCATTGTTCGCCGACCGTTTGAATCGACAATAAGGTTTCAGTGTTAATTGGTCAGTCCGACTCGATTTGGGCTGGACCTACGAAGGTTTTTGATGTATTGATTTCTTCAATTTGGATGGTAACGCTGCTATCCACTGTCTCTGAACTGGAAGTGTTTGACTTATGGCATTGGGTTTGTTTGGGCTAAGTGTAACCTCTTTGGGTAATGTTCGTTTTCATTTTCTTCATTCCGACTTGTCGAGTTCGGCCATAGCGCTGCTCACGAACGTAATTTTCATAGTTTTCGGTCCATCCTATTTATATTTTGGCGAAAAATGAACTCGAAATATGTCTACAACAACGGCATTAAAATATCTAGAGAACACGCAATGTAGCGCCATTGCTTGACGTCGTGCTCCACGGTTTTCTGAATCAATGCTCCAGAAGTATTTTCTGTTATACCATACCGTTTGTGCTCTGGCGTTCAAGATACACTTCCCTTCCCACAACGGTACATCGGGATATATGCGGCAGTTTGAGTCGGGATCTGTCATGAGTAGGTACGCATTCAGCATTACGTTCTCGAGGTTGACCAATATGAAATGAAGTTGAGTGGCGAGTTAGACGAGTCACTTTTTCTGCGATTACATGTTCAATTTGCATTAGGCGGCAAAGTTGAGTCCATTTCTCGACGTCGTGTTTCTGTTTGCTATCAAACAGGCTTTCTTGGGACTCGCTAACGTTCGTACATATCACGCTCAGCGAGTATGGGGAGTTCTTTTTGCGTATCAGAAAGTCAGATGTTTTCGAATTTAAAACATTTGGGGCTTGATTTTATGAGCCAGGTGCAGCAGTTTTTGACTGTGCAGCTGAGGTTGACCTAACAGCATATCTCTTAAATAAATTCCCACTTCCGAGGTCGTTTTATCTCATTCCAAATCGTGATTAACCCTGAAACAATATATTCATTTGCAGTCCTTTTTCTTTTTTTAGCACATAGCCTTAGTCTAAGATTTCTTTATTGGTGGCACCGAAATCGTCGTACTGATGTGATGGTTTACATCAGTGATTACTTGCGTACTCACATGATTTACCAATATTTCCTCCACACGTCTAAGGCTCAACTCGAAAATGGCCATTCTATTTTTTAATTCGGCTTCAAAATTATCGGCACTGCGCAAGGATTTATCTCTACAACGAACATAGACATAGCAGGCGCCCGGAACCTTTTCATTATTTATTAATGCCTTTGAATCAGGGGCTAAAGTACGGTCACATTTACCATGGATTTTACCCATACAGAGAAAACTCGTTATGACTTTACTCTCCATGGGACTCACCGGTTGTTCACATGCTTTGCACGTGACCTCGGCACAATTCTGTGTCGAGATTCGTCCTATCAGCTGGGCCGGCCGTGACTATTGTTGCGTTCGCACTGAGGTCAAGTTGGTTCCATGTCGCTGTCACAGTTTGATTGATCGATTTTTTGGTCCGTATGTTGGATCTCGTCATGCGGTCAAACATGTTAGTAGCCTGAACTGGGTTGCTCGGTTGAGTGGTAGGCGTTTGGTTGACAGGTCGATGTGGCTACTTCGGAACACGTGATTTCGTGATTTAGCAAATAATCTACTATATCTCGCTAACCACACAAGGTAGAATACGGGAACAAGTACCAAAATGCCTAGGTTGACGCGATCTTCGCAATGACAGCAAAATCTCAGAATAGTTAGCCATGGAAAAAGTTTGCGCGCTCTAGCGTTGTTAATCAGTTGACACGAGCAAAACAAATTAATTCCGATAAATCTGATGGAAATTAGCTCAGAATTCTTGGAATGGGATAAATCCAAGCAGTTTCGGCGAAGATATGATCAGAAGTGTTAGAAGCGAAAAAATGCGACCGCACAGAAGTTGACAGTTATTTTTTCAATGGACGGCTTGAGCGCCGTAAGTTTTCCCGTGTCGGGTAATTCCGGTCAGATATGCCATTAATTCTCGCTTTTATAAACCTGACGCCTTGATAAGGATAACGCTGTTCCAGAATCGCCGGCAGTTTAATAACAATTCAGAGTTCAAATGGAAAGATCTGTGGAGATGTATATTTTGTCTGTGTGGCAATACAAACCGTATTTTCATATTATTCTAACACTGTAGTGGAATAGCTCAATTTCTGATTTGTCACCAGAATTCCCAATGATGCCTTTGACTTTTGTTTGCTGAGAACCAAGCCCAACATGAGATCACCTAGCTTGCTTTGCTCGACACTCGTTAAAGTATACTAATCTTCTGTTGACTTTGTTTGAAATTGTTTTCACATTTAGCCTAGGCCAGGCATCATTTCATCATTTAAAATCGATATCACTTCCAAGGTCAATGATTTCTCACATTTTCCGTGACATTGTACGCGTGTCAGTAGCTGAGACATGTGACAGATTAGACCTTAAAACTCACCATGTTCTAGAGGATGAGTCATGCTTAGCGAAAATAAGATCGTTCCAATATATTTTGGTGGTCACATCCCAATCACTTAAATAACACAACAGGTTACTAGCGGTTTGTCGTCACCAGGTGTGAACAGTAAGAGCTATCGTTGAGCTATCCTTTCTTTATAAGGCTTGTTACGAATGATGAGAACTATTTTTGTTGAGCGGTGATAGATTCTCTGCTTAAGTTTAACATTCTTCTGGCCCCAATGTCGTGGAGACTACCTTACATTTTCCATGACTGGTCTCAAGTATGTATTCATGATCCTTGTGGATACCTGGGGTGAAAATTTTTCAAATATCCGTTTCATTATATTTAGGACATGTGTTGCTTTTTTGAAGGCAGTGTTAGTTTGAAGTGAGGTTTTTAAACTGAAGCCTATCCAGACACAAAAATCGTTTTCGTCACTGCAATTTTCAAAGACATGTGAACATATATGTTACGCGAATTCACCACATTAATGAGCCTGCATTTGTTGAAGTTAAACGGCAGTTTGTTCTTCAACGACCAACTGTGAAGCATATCGAGATCGTTTTTTAATAGCAGACAGTCTTCGGGAAAACAATTGCAACGGTATTACCAAATGTGAATTGCATGAAAAAAACTTCATTCAATTAATCTCGTTCTATTCGTGTCCTCGCGAAATATTTCATGTCACAAGACTCCGTCGCAAACTTTACAATGAGAATATCACAAGCCTTCATTTATTTGATCAACAATGTCATTGTTTCCGAGAAAATTTAATTAGGAGTTACAATATTTTGAATTCAACAAATCACCGTTTGTAATGCTATTTAATCTCCCGTGCTCGCGTACTTCTAGGGCTCACATAATCACACTCACTGTCCCTCACTCACGACTCAACTGTAGTCCACATGCGAGTTTGTTTTACGTGAAAGTATCTATGTCAATATTTGCACGCCTTTACATCGTTCGCCTAACTAAATGTTCGGGGATGATTTCAGTACAACTTGGAACGCGTACCTTCAATGAAATGTGGAATAGCTGGCGGTGGTCAATAGTCAAAGCCACTGTTCAACTGTCAATCTTGTTCAATCACATGATCATACATATCACATGCAGATGTGATAAAACCTATGAGCAACACATTCGAGTTTCATGGCGTTTCTTTGAAGAACGATTCACAATGTCTAATCTTATCTGGTGAAGATTGTACAAACACAATCCTGGTTGCTTCCTCATGTGGCATACTATCCGTTTATCCATCGCGCAATGCATTGACCAAATTGTTTACAGCTATAGGTTGTGTATCCTCTATTCCGATTTACACAACATCTTACGTGGGAGGCTACGGAGATAAACAGATTGAATCGCTTACTTCAAGGTGAATTTCACCTGATCATTTAACTCAGGCATGCAAAATTTATCTGCGTGTCGTCTATTACTCCAGTGAATTACAGGTATATAATCCAATCGTGGTCGATAGGTTCTCCCCATCTCTGAATAATCAATGAAACACATACATTTCTTGCCATTGAATTACGTTTCATCAACCAAAATATTGTGGAGATGCACAGAGTACTAGCGATGAGCGCTAACCACAAGCTTCCGGATGAGATGCAGAGCACCACCCACTAAACACCTTAAGAAATGGAAGCACTAAAACGTCCGTCGACGATAATCGTGAATTCGTAGTAATTCGGGTTTCTTGAGTATTTCATCGGAACGTTTCGAGCGAAAATATTCCTCGAAGCATGAGTAAATGGTCAATATCAAATGATATGGAAAACTTCAATGTCGGTCAAATGAGCCTTGTTTAAATCGTTCCGGTTGGCAAGAAATCGAATGACAAATAAGATCGAGGTGACCACTGGATCAGACGTGTTTCAGCTAATAATGTGAATATATAATTTGCCAATATAAGATAGACATGCGCTTTGTTACTTGTTTTTGTGAGTGTAATGAACGCGTTTGACCAATCGGCTTTATCTTGAGTTGAGGGATTCGTCAAGAGAACGCGACTTGTTTGGATCGGACGACTTCATGGATAAGACGAGACGCAATCTTTAAATGTCTGTGAAACTTGAGGGTAAAGGGATTAATGTTGCACCGATGTTCCAAATATATTGTAAGAGGTCACATGACACCCGTCGAACTGTATTGATCTGATGTAATCTTTTCCGGTTTGCCCCAACACTACGACAATACGAAAGTTAGAGCATTGTACGATCTACCCTTAATGATAGAATAAAGTTGCAGCTGTTTTATGCGATAACCGTTGATTACATCAAAAGGTAATAAATGCTGAAATGAATGTTTTATTTTAAATTAAAAATGTGATGCGAATCAATTTGCGCAGGTCCGTTTTAAGCAAATATATATTTTACGAAAAGATGTTTGCACACTGGTCCGTTTGAGACTTGACATGGAAAAAGATGGAAACAGAAACGGAATCAGGAAAATGAAGAAAAATTAAAGCAAAGCAATTAAATACCTACAGCATACTTACCCGTGATTATTCATGATCAACTTATTGAGAACAGAATTATGAAAATGAAAATCTTAATCTGATTATCTCTAATATGATATCTGTCAAAATCTCAAAAAGATATAGTAATACATCGGGTATGTTATTTGTGTGTTGTTTATCTATTATTTACAAACTTGGAAATTTTATTATAGAAAAAAAACAGTAAGGGTAACTAAAACAGCATGATAAGTAAGTATATGGAATATAAACGATACCAACCGACTTCTAATAGGGATAGTCACATATCATGTGGTTCGTCATGGATTTATCTAGTTTTGAAGTGAAAACAAAAACCGATTCCAAGCGTATGATTTTTTTTAGGTACGGCGTTTCAATTGACCCAAATTCTAACGAAGGAATGTTGGGACGAATATCAAATCGGGGTGGTGAATGACTTTGAGTGTTTGAATAAGATTCTCGAGAAATAATCCATGCTTGAGTGGTAGGCTGTTCCACAAAAAGCATGCACGGTTCCAATCTCCTGACCCGTAGTCACAACCTGACTATTCAGCATTCTCAAATAAACTGTCGCCGCAACATTCACGCAGTCCGTGTATGCTTTTTTTCGGAACAGCCTACCTCCAGTAATTGTTTCCTCATCAAACCAAATGATATTCAAGGAAAAATAACGATCTTTAATGTAGAATAATAATGTGTTGGACCAAGTTTAATGAAATCCCATAGTGATTACTGCTTGCACAAATACATGGAAAAACAAACATAACCTATAATATATATCCGGTCGAGACTACCTAACTGCCTGTCACAGTAGGAATTATTTTTACTCCTTGCTTGACGTATATGAACGCAAACATTAAGGTAACGATTTGTTTACCTTACATACATATGTCATATGGCTTGTACATTTATTTACTTTTTCAGTATAAATCTTAAATCTTGAACTTGGCTGCTCGATAACAAATCTAGCCGGATTTGAGGTAGCAGGAAAACGTTCAACAGAACTAATGGGAAAAGACGTTTATGTTCCCTAAAAACTCAATATCTTTGAAGATATTACGACTCTATATTGACACTATGTCAACATAGATTTGAATTATGTGGCGCGAAAAACATGATTATAATTTGATCATATTCGCTCTTTATTCTGATTGGTCCATCGAGTCTTTGACACGGTTTTAATGTGCTATTTTCCAAGGTCATTTCCTTTTACATTCTCAGCCTATATATATGGATGAGTAAACCATGTTTATTATTATTGGAAGTGAGCTTCCATACAAACTTCTCTGAAGTTTTGCTCTTCTCTCTCAATAGTCGGTTGGGCAATATTGTGGAAAGCATATCCGGTGCATTATTAGCTCCATATCAAGAACGTAACAGTTTGGCGACGGGTTTATTCAAGTTACGAAATCATGGAACAATCCAAGATAGAAATTCTTTTGGAGCGACAAATGATGCTAATGGAACTTCTTCTGCAGAAGCAAGTACCAATCACAGAACCTCGTGCTATTCCACCCTCCGTTGACGGAATTGCGAACAGCATCGCAGAATTCTCCTATGATCCGGAAGCTAACGTCACATTTGAAACTTGGTTCAGGCGTTATGAAGATCTTTTTCGTGTTGATTTTTCAGCCCAAGATGATGCATGGAAAGTCCGGCTGCTGCTACGTAAACTTGGCCCAGCAGAGCTGGATAAGTACTGTAACCTGATCCTACCCAAGAATCATCGGGATAGAACTTTTAATGAGACGATCAAGTCACTGATTGAACTCTTCGGTGAGCATGTATCTCTATTCAACACTCGCTACAGGTGCCTCAAGCTGAAAATGAACGACACAGACGACTTCCTGACACACATGGGCATTGTCAATCGCGAATGTGAACGCTTCAAGTTACGGTCCCTCACAGACGACCAGTTCAAGTCCATGATATTCATATGTAGCCTGGTATCTCCGCGTTTCGCTGATATTCGAACGCGACTGCTTAAAAAACTTGAGCAAGAACCATCCTTCACTCTCCAAGCCATTGGTGATGAATATCTACGACTGGTCCGTCTGCAAGAAGATTCGGCAATGATTCAACATGGGAATCATGGCACCGACACCGTCCATGCCGTTCAGCACAGCAATTGGCATTCGTCACAAGATTCCAGCGCAAAGAAGCCTCCGTCTTCTTGTTGGCATTGCGGAGCCTGGCACTACGCCCGATATTGTCCCTTCAAACAACACCGTTGCAGTCAGTGCAACGTCACAGGCCGCAAAGAAGGATTCTGCAGATCCAGAACGAAACAACAATTTCCGTCGAAACCAAAGATTTCTAAGCCCTTTTGAAAGCCCAGCAAAGGTTTTCATCAGATCAGCCAATCAATGCTGTGTGCAAGCAAATCCAGTGCAGCAGTGCACCCTCTAACAGGATTGCAGCTATATCTACTGAGCAGTATGTACGCGATCAGTTGACCACATCATTGCGAAACCTTCCGGTGACGGTCGCAGATATCAAGAGGACACTGAACGACGACGAGGTTCTCTCAAAAGCTATCAGGTATGTTCAATCTGGATGGCCTAAGCTAGCACCACAATTGAATGTCAATCAACTGTTCCAAAGACGGGAATCCTTATCAATCGTGGTTGACTGTCTCATGTTTGGTGCTCGAGTCGTTATTCCCGCTGCTTTGCGTCAACGGGTAATACGTCAATTTCATGCTGGACATCCGGGGCTCAATCGGATGAAAGCAATAGCCCGAAGTTTCGCCTACTTGCCAGGGATGGACGCTGACATCACCGAGTTTGTCAGGCGCTGCACCAATTGTCAACAAGCGGCAAAACTTCCTGCTCACGCAACACCGGTTTCGTGGCCTCGACCTGACAAAGCATGGTCGCGTATCCACATTGAATTCGCCGGCCCACTCAACGGAACCACCTACTTAGTCTTGGTAGACGCTTATTCAAAATGGCCAGAAATCGTCCCGCTCTCTCATGCCACAAGTTCAACCACAATCGGAGCACTCACTTCGCTATTCAGCCAACACGGAGTTCCCGACACTATTGTCTCAGATAATGGATCGCAATTCACATCAGCTCATTTTGCCGCATTCTGCAAGAAGAATGCAATTGAGCATATCCGGACTCCGATCTATCATCCCCAATCGAACGGACAAGCGGAGAGGTTTGTCGACACATTCAAAAGAGCAATGCTCAAGTCTCGAGGGGAGGGGACTACCGTCGACAACTTGCAACGATTCCTGTTAGTCTACCGGACGACCCCACACGAATCCCTGATGAATAGTCAAACGCCAGCAGAGGCACTTATGGGTAGAAAACTTCGTACAGTCAATAACGCAATGGTCCCGAAGCCACCGCAACCTCAGGTTCATCAGCATCTTAGTCAAAGGAGCTTCAAAGTGGGATCCAGCATCTATGCTCGTGATTATCGACAACGAAGAAACCCATGGATCGAGGGCAAGGTTGTATGTCGGCGAGGTAGCGTCATGTTCGACATCCAAGTTGGAAACGACATTTGGATACGCCATCTCAATCAATTGAGACCAAGAGAAGGACAGTCGCAGTTAAAACCTGCGGAACCAGTGAATCTTTCGTTGGATCTTCTATTTGATACCTTCCAGCTACCATTTCCTCCGGTTGAAATACCACCTGAAATTATCGCTCCCGACCGCGCACTAGTACCCCGACGATGGACTAAGCGAAGACGCAAGACTGTCGTACCACTTCAAGTGAACCCCAAGCTCTGTCGGTACTGAGTCACTTTTAAAAAGGGAGGTAATGGGAAAAGACGTTTATTTTCCCTAAAAACTAAATATCTTTGAAGATATTACGACTCTATATTGACACTATGTCAACATAGATTTGAATTATTTGGCGCGAAAAACATGATTATATTTTGATCATATTCGCTCTTTATTCTGATTGGTCCATCGAGTCTTTGACACGGTTTTAATGTGCTATTTTCCAAGGTCATTTCCTTTTACATTCTCAGCCTATATATATGGATGAGTAAACCATGTTTATTATTATTGGACGTGAGCTCCCATACAAACTTCTCTGAAGTTTTGGTCTTCTCTCTCAATTGTCGGTTGGGCAATATTGTGGAAAGCATATCCGGTGCATTATTAGCTCGATGACAAATCTAGCCGGATTTGAGGTAGCGGGAAAACGTTCAACAGAACCAAAGCCAAGTGAGATGTTGTAAAAGAACTTTTAATCGCAAGGCGGAATCTTTAGCAATCAATGTGATGCTTTTCGGCGTTTTCGCTACAGAATACTGTTAAAATCACAAAGGTTTACACTTCAAGGTAATGATCAGTTTCATATATTCATTCAGTCGTGTAACAATTACAATTTGATAATTTGTGTTCGAAAATTATCTAAATGAATTAGTGCCGCTCACATCCACCAACTCATATATCACAACTGGTTTTCGACTGTTTGACATCATCATGTGGAGACCGTAGGATCAGGTACAGTTTTGGTATAAAAAAAAGTTATATTGGTATGAGAGTTATTCACACGGTTCTTACAAAGAATCACGATGTTCAAAAACGGAATCACAAAGTGATTCATGGTCAGGCATTCGAGGGGCTTATCAAATACCAAAATGTTGTGGCGCTCAGATCCACTCACTCATCAAGATTCTTTGTTAGAACGCTATACAACATTGACATACATTGTTGATTACGTACAAATAATACAAGTTCTACTTGTATGCCACTGTTGCATAAGGCTGGTACAACCAACCTGTTCAATCACATAAGCCAACACTCATGTAGATGTAGTGAAACAAGCGGAACCTGTTTACCATTGTTCCACTGATTAAAGCGCATGCAGATCTTGATCGTACTGTCCCTACCTGATGAGTGCGAACCGTCCGAAACCGGTCGTAGTGTGCGAGGTGGAAATGCATGCAAAATGGATTGTTCAAATGATTCATTGAGCCAGAATTTCTCCGGGCGAATCGATATATTTGTGTCCACGGGAACAGAATTTGCTGGCCCTTGGTCTTTCGACTAAAACGCGACATTTAAATATATTTACATGAACGATTGCTGCATTGTGGCGCTCGGTTTTCGGTGGTTCATACCCTGTGCAGTTTACAAGTGAGAGCGCGTAAAACAATCTAGAGGGGCTGCTCCTTCTTGAGAGGTTGATGAAATTGCCTTACTAGCTTATATATTTGAAATCTACCACAAGATAGTCGCAATAACTTTCTTGATATTTTGATCAATATTTCCAACAACCGCCACGTTAAATCTACATTTCAATCTAAAACGAACGGCGCTAACGTAGCTTTTCTGGGAGTAAATCTGTGGCTTGATAATTTAGTAGTAAAATGTCGAACAGCGTAGCAAAGTGTTTGCAGAGTACGTTCCTATATATAAAGATGGTTTATTCGAAATATTTTTGGTATGTTTATATTTTCATAGTTTATATATCACCATAAGTCTTAGTACATAATTTTTACATATATCACTATCAATATTTAACTACCTATTAAAAATCGCGTTAATATTGTAGCTTTTTTAAACGCAAGTAAGTTTAATGATTGTTGAACTGCACAGTGTGATTCAACACTTACAGATCAATCCGCGTCATCATAACATCGACTGCACTCTGAGTTTTATGCAGTGAGTTTAGCCGCTGACTCACCACATGGCTGACCTCTTAGTTGCATGTGAATCTACAGTTAAAGCTGAAAAATAAAAAAATACAAGTGAATTAGAATTATCGTTTAGTTTTAACTTGCAAAACAACTATCTACATTCAAATAAATGCAACACTTCATACGCATTATGCAGACAAAATTGATAAAATCGGAGATCTTTCATGCTGCCGTCCAGATGGCGAGAAGCACTCGAACACTATTCAATCCAAATAATGCTGACCACGTTGCACGTCTGGTGATTTAAAATTAATTGTTTGAATCAGACAAAATATAACCGAAGAGAAGGAGAATAAGTAATCATCCAGAGAGCATTGTTAATCAGATAGGGACTGAACCATCGGCGGCAGGACTTAGTGTGCGTCGTAACTTTATGGCACACAGTTTTCATCGCAACGCTAATTTTTCTAACACACAGTGATATTTATCCAAAAATGCAATTTTGATATGATTATGTATGTGTACAATACGACCGACTTGCAAGTGTAGCGATCAGATGCCTAAACATGCTTGGGCTAACAAAGCACTTGAACCAAGAACGTTAAAATGGATGATTCTTGCATGCCAGATTTATTCTGTCAACTGTTTTACGTGCACATGTTAAATCTCGTCTGATTGTGATATATAGTTACTATCCAATAAGCTGCGAGAATGTGCTGTAAAACCTCTAGTTCAGAAGCCGAAATTGTAATTCACTAGAAAGCGCTTTAACTGAAATCGGAAATAAATTGCCATGGTAATCTTTAGGTGATCATATAAAAGGATTTGTGAAACCAAATCCTTCAGGCACCTTGGAAATTGCATAGGAAACATAACCCAATTAGATGAAATGATGAAACGTTTGCGTAAGTTTCAACAAGCCGCAAGATCAAAGTCATAACTCCACGTGGACGACCTGGGGGAAACAGACCGTTTTGTTTAATTATTAATCATCCTCAAACAAAATGGCGGTTGATATGAAGACGTTCAAATAATAAACATTAATCTGGACATTGATACTTCATTTAACAAGGATGTATGATCTGCATTGTCAACAGTAATCTTGAAGCACTTTTTCTATATGCCCAACAAATAAAAGTAATTACGTTGAATGGAATATTTCAGATCGACTCGAAAGACTTATATATTCACATCGAATTAAGTGTAAATTAAAATGGTCCAGACATATTCTAAACTTGATCATTCAATCACGTTTAAAAGATATAATATAGAAAGCTGTAAACTTACGTTGAAAATTATAACATCATTGAGCACTGAGCACACGTATTCTATAATGTGATTCACCTTCATACGGTGACCTAACGCTTCTTGCAAAACATCACCGCACCTTGCGCAGCAGGTGCATGATCAAGTTAAACGTTGAGATACAAATCTGCTTTCAGTGTGTTTAACGAGTTGTAGGATCAGTGTTATCGTAAAGTTGCAAACTGAAGCACCGATTTTCGCGATTATAATTATATATAATTTCAAATCGAACGTCAAAATGTAAAACACCATAATACGAAAAAGCTGAACAAATCCTAAATTCAATTAGATATATACACCTAAACGCGTTGTCCTTTGTGTGCTTCATTCGTTCAATGTCGACTACGGATGTCCATCACAATCGCATGATGCTTTTGTGCTCCGCAGCTTTCCGAATGACTAAACAGTCCGCTGCGGGTTTAACAATTACTCCCGGTGCGCTCATAGAGATAGGCAAGACATGGCCGTTCGGTGTCAGTTGCACGCCTGTGGTGTTATCTGCGTTCAGCAGTCACAAGCTGTATCTGTTCTTTTCCAGCTTAAACGTGACGCTTCAACCAGTGCCTACAAAATGAGCCGTGAAGAGCAAATTCTTCTTAAATCGTATGGTAAACCAGGTGATGTTTCGTATCTCATTTTGTGCACGTCTGAGTATCGCAATTGCGGTCTTCCGGAAGGGCGACTTTAATAATTTCAACTCACCATTGAGTACATCTTTTGGAGTACGATTACATTCATTCTGTACACTGTTGGCAGGAGGAGTGTGTCGCCAAGAGATGCGAGATACAAAGGCCATCACGTTATTTACGAACAAGGGTGACAGAGGAGAATGCAACAATTACAGAGGAATCTACTTTCTATAAGTTGTAGGCAAATTGTTTGCTAACGTCTTAAATATCCAGCTACAATTTTCGGCCAATCGATTTTACGCCGTATCCCAATGTGGCTTCAACAGGGGAAGATCAACCGTTGACATGATCTTCTCCCTTAGTCAACTTCAAGAAAAGTGTCGGGAACAGCGTATGCTGTTTTTTTCGAATTAACAAAAGCTTTCGACTACGTCAGCGGGAAAGGTCTTTTGAAAAATTTTCAAGTTATGGGCTGTGATTCAAACCTGCTCAAACTCATTATTTTGGTCCACTCAGGCATGATTGACATTGACAATTTTAACGGTTTTAGTTTAGAAGCCTTCGAAATTCACCGCGGCGTCATAGTAGGGTGTGTTCTTGCTCCCATGATTTTCGGGATTTTCTTTGCTCTGCTACCGAATCACGTTTTAATACGAGAACAGAATGCATTTACCTACGCATGCAAAATGATGGCAAGCTTTTCTATCTGAATCGGTTAAGAGCACAAACCAATGCACGAGATGTGCTAATACGTGACCTGCTGTTTGCCAAAGATGCAGTCAGTATTGCTCACTCCCAAGAACACCACCAGGCGCTAATGGACTGTTTATCGTCGACATGCAAACACTCTAGGATAATATCCGAGCTAACATACAAAGGATTCGAAAGACAGCCTGGGTGTGGTTAATGTTTCGTGGAGTATCGTAAATGTCTAAGTTAACAATAGGATTTGGCCGCATTGATCACCTCCTTATAAACATACATTGAAATATTACTAAATTAAACTATTGGGTGAAACTCGAACGGTACATTCACATTGAATTCACTGTAAATTAAAATGGTCTACACATAATCTAAACTTAATCATTCAATCACGTTTAAAAGATATAATATAGAAAGCTGTAAACTTACGTTGAAAATTATAACACCATTGTTCATTGAGCACACGTATTCTATAATGTGATTCACCTTCATACGGTGACCTAACGCTTCTTGCAAAACATCACCGCACCTTGCACAGCAGGTGCATGATCAAGTTAAACGTTGAGATACAAATCTGCTTTCAGTGTGTTTAACGAGTTGTAGAATCAGTGTTATCGTAAAGTTGCAAACTAAAGCACCGATTTTCGCGATTATAATTATATATAATTTGAACTTGAATGTCAAAATGTAAATCACCATAATACGAAAAAGCTGAACAAATTCTAAATTCAATTAGATATATACGCCTAAAAGCGATGCATGTGCTTCATGTGTTCTTCATTCGTTCAATTTCGACTACGGATCTCCATCACAATCGCATGATGCTTTTGTGCTCCGCAGCTTTCCTAATGACTAAACGGTAAGATGCGGAAGTGACAATCACTCCCGTAGCGCTCACAACGATAATAAGGACGCGGTCCTTCGGTGTCAGTTGCACGCTGGTTGCGTCATGTGCGTTTAGCAGTCAGGAGATATATATGTTCTTCTTTAGCCTAAACTTGACGCTTCAACAATTGCCTACAAAATGAGTCGTCATGAGGAAATTATTCCCAACTCGTATTGTAAACCAGGTGATGTTTCGTATCTCATTTCGCGCACTTCTGAGTACCGAAATTGTGGTCAGTCGTTAGGCGACTTTAATAATTTTCACTCACCATCGAGTTGTTTTTTTCGGAATACGACTATTTTCCATTCTGTACAGTTTTGACAGGAGTATTTCATTTTGTCCCAATTGAACTCTCTTGTTTCTGGTAACAGCAATTGACTGCAAATTCTAAGATGATAGTATATAGCGTGTGCGTACTAAATGTTTTACTGTACGTCTGTGAAACATGTACCATTCACTGATGACACGAACGGTGTTTGAATGCTTTTAATTTACGAAGGCTGCATCGTATCTTGAACATATCGTGGATGAACGAAGTTACAAATGTTGAAGTGTTTTTTAAAGCGTGTCGACAGAGCATATTCACAAGACTACGACAGCCACGCTTGGCCACGTCTACAGAATGGAGAATTTTGGTATTCCGAATGTTCTACTCTATGGTGAGTTGCAATCAAGAAGTCAACCATTGGGCAGACGTTTTTAAAAGAGAAACGAAACCTCTTATCATTGACCCAGCGAGCTTAGGAGAACCGCTCACATTTTAGATATTGTGTAAAGCGTCGTCTGCAAGCTGGGGAGGAGCAGATACAGCTGTTATTTGGTGAACACACATCACGAAGCGGGCGTGAAACTGACGCCTATCAACCGAGTTCTTCTTTTCTTTGCACGCGCTGTGGGAAAGATTGTTCCTCCCGAATCAGACTGATTCGTGATTCGAAAAGCTGTGTAACATGAAAAATAACATGCGATTGTTATGTACATCCATGCTCGACATCGACCGAACTAGGCCAACAACAACAGCAAGTGACTAAACCAGCGTAATCCTCGCTGTCGTATTAGGGTGAAACTAGAATCTAGACCATCATTAGAAAGCACTTCAGCAATCTCTTGTTCGTACATTCGAGATAAGATAAGGCGGATGTTTCATGTTTTGTGCGGATGATCCAGGTCTCATGGCCTTAAAATAACGTTTCATAATTTCTCTATACAAACAGTGGTTATACCATGGTTTAGGACAGTGTACGTAATTTGAGAATACATCACGTTTTTTTCGGGCATTTCTAACAACGAATACAGAAAAAAAGTAGTTTCAGTTGGCCATTAATTGCGAAACCTCTATATTATTTATATAATTTTGAAATCTTTTTCCAATCAATGTCATATTTTTGAACAGCGTTAAGCGCATACAAATAATGCCGGTAAATATTTCAAATCACTATCTTCTTCGATGAGGTTACCAGTCCATCTCATTAATCTTGTAATCTTCAAAATGATTGCAAATAAAAATCATTATTACCTTCCCTAGTCCATAAGCTATTGCAAGACATATCATGCTTCATCCAATTATATTGAAAGTGTTGGCAAATTAATTGCGCAATTTTAGGATGCGATCTTTATTCGACCACTATAGTAATGATTTGCTTCGGAAGCGCTCTGCTTTGTTTGAATGATACAATTACAAATGATTGATAAAAGTGATGCTGAAACGTTATGTAATCTAGAAAGGTTTGAGTGATTTAATTTACTACATTAGATACAATACAATACAGTAATCCACAGATCAAGCTATGCCCTAAGTATTCCCCCTTCGGATAAAGTCTTGGTGTTGCTGGTGGAGTCAGGAAGCCAGAAATTACAGCTGGCGAACATCTGTGAATTTATCGCAACATTCGGATCATCGGTATAACCTTACATACGTTAACCCCTCCCCACGTAACACGTAGTCACATCGGCTATCTTGATCTATCCCTGAGGTCAAGCTGTTGAACGCTAATCGCGTTCACCCACCAATCCCACAACACAAGAGAAGCTGATTGGTCAAGGAGTTTATTACGCTTCATCCCTGAGGTCAAGCTGTTCAACGCTAATCGCGTTCACCCACCAATCCCACAACACAAGAGAAGCTGATTGGTCAAAGGCGTTTATTACACTTCATCCCAGAGGTCAACCTGTCCAACGCTAATCGCGTTCACCCAACAATCCCACAACACAAGAGAAGCTGATTGGTCAAGCAGTTTATTACGCTTCATCCCTGAGGTCAACCTGTCCAACGCTAATCGCGTTCACCCACCAATCCCACAACACAAGAGAAGGTGATTGTTCAATGGCGTTTGTTACGCTTGATCCCTGAGGTCAACCTGTCCAACGCTAATCGCGTTCACCCACCAATCCCACAACACAAGAGAAGCTGATTGGTCAAAGGCGTTTATTACGCTTCATCCCTGAGGTCAACCTGTCCAACGCTAATCGCGTTGACCCACGAATCCTACAACACAAGAGAAGCTGATTGGTCAAAGGCGTTTATTACGCTTCATCCCTGAGGTCAAGCTGACCAACGCTAATCGCGTTCACCCACGAATCCCACCACACAAGAGAAGCTGATTGGCCAAAGGCGTTTATTACGCTTCATCCCTGAGGTCAACCTGTCCAACGCTAATCGCGTTCACCCACGAATCCCACAACACAAGAGAAGCTGATTGGTCAAAGGCGTTTATTACGCTTCATCCCTGAGGTCAACCTGTCGAACGCTAATCGCGTTCACTCACGAATCCCACAGCACAAGGAAAGCCGATTGGTCAAAGGCGTTTATTACGCTTCATCCCTGAGGTCAACCTGTCCAA
>JACCGJ010009914.1:0-11814 GCA_013407085.1 Atriophallophorus winterbourni
AAATTACTGCCTCGTCTGAAGAAAGATGTCTGTTTTAAAATTCCGGAAAATTGTGTGGAACTTGTATTTAATAATCTGAACGGCGACAGCAGTGACGCATTTTGTAACAATCTCCATCGAGTTAGAGTTAAATTCACATAACTTAGTCGGAAAAATCTTGTCAATTATCGGATAAATTGACCTTGTTTCATCATATTAATTCTATACACACTAACGAACGTAGACTCTCATCTCAGTCGTTTTCCCTTCGATATCTTGGTGTTAGGAATAAACTAATTCCCCACTCCCACTTAACTTGTATTTTACGTCCTCTTTTTTACTCTTCTCCGGCAATTTCGCACAATTTTATAAGACTTTATCGCATGCAGTTATATCTCTTATAAAAACATGTTGGAAATCAAAATGATAAAAGACTTTTCTTTCATTTCTTTTCTTTTCAACAACTCGATCAAAACTCTTCATATTGCTTATTCGAACATTCTTTAACAACGATCTTCCATCCATTTTACCTCAAAATATCTCTGTTCAAAGGTTAAGGTCATTGAACAATTGAGGAATACTTTTTCAATTGGATATTTTGTAGGGTATACTTCGTTGTTATCCTCGTAAATGTATACTGTTTTTTGGATTTCACATTAGCGTAGAGCTAAACTGTCTAATATATTTTTGAGGAAAGCTTTTGCACTGTTCTTATCTGATAGCGTATACTGGAAGGTGTATCCAATCAACAACACTATCCCTACACTAATAATACGTAGGCTACTTGAACAATGAAACCAAATGTTTGTTATTCTTCTCTTTGTATACCCGAGACAACATCAGGTACTCACTGTGGTGTCGCGCTTGATTTAATTAGTCGATCAACATCGCTCACCCACCCCCAAACCCCAAAGCGGAATTCCTCACAACTATTGTTTTTTTCTGTCGTGAAAGTGAAATGAGATCCATGTTTGCGTAGCATAGACTGGATTATTTTGCTTCACACACGCATACACATGCGCCGAGAAAAATGTAGTGCATGCGATTCGCTACATGCCAGTTTGATACCTCGTTTCCCCTGCTGGGTAAGAGCTCAACGCTAACCACATGGGTGATCAAGTTTGTTCATAGCATTCAGTCAAGTGAAACAATAGAAGAGTCAGACATCGATCGATTAATGGTCACGTGTCAGCTGTGCGAATAATTTCTTCTGTGTTTGTCGAACAACACCATCCGTTCGAGTACGAGTGGTCAACCTGGGGGAAATGGGGGTTAAATTAATCAGAGGTTAATGTAAGTGAGAACGAAGTATGAGAATGCACATCAAATCACCCGCTTTTAACTCGCACTCTAGAAAATGTGATCAATCATTTCACTTTGGATTGGGGTAGGTAAAATCGTGGATCACATACCGTGTATGCGTGTCAAAAGAATGAAGTCGACGAGAAGAAATGTTGTACCATCAATTCGATGTTGATTTCCAGATTAATCTTTCGATTGTATCATTCACCATTATGGTTCTAGGATAAATCAGATCCCGTTGTGTAACATGCGGATAAATAATTCCCATAACTATGTAAATATTTAACGGTAAAATTAGAGGCAGTGTTGTATGACTGACCCACACGTCAGTCCCATGGAAAAACTTGGTCTGTCCCACGAAATACATGCAAAATGTCTCTCACCTGAGTTCATTAAATACTGTAGAGCAGCTTTAATACAGCCACTTCATCGATTTCTTCTTCAGTGCTGGCAGGAGGTGTGTCCCACAATAAATGCGCGACACCAAGATTATCACGCTATTTAAGAATAAGGATGATTTAAACAGTTACAGACGTATATCCTTTTGGAAAGTTGTAGGAAAATTGTTTGCTAAAGTGTTAAAAATGCTGCTACAAGAATTTGCTGACAGAGTTTACTCCGAACCTCAATGTAGTTTTCTCAGCGTCAGATCTTCTCCTAAGACAACTCCGAGAAAAATGTCTGGAGACTTTGGACTCTTCTTTCCACTCTGGCATGTAGGGCTCAACCCATTTTAAGGTTGCAGCTCAAAAGCTTTTATAATTCGCTAAGGC
Source organism: Atriophallophorus winterbourni (assembly GCA_013407085.1). Lineage (NCBI taxonomy): Eukaryota > Metazoa > Platyhelminthes > Trematoda > Plagiorchiida > Microphallidae > Atriophallophorus > Atriophallophorus winterbourni. The sequence goes on from JACCGJ010009914.1 coordinate 2,055, forward strand.
GTCAAACAATGTGTTATAAAACTATCACGCTATTTGGTATTTTCTTTTCTCTGCTATTGAAACGCCTTGAGAACTAAAACAGAATGTATTTACATACGTACGCCATATCAAGGAAAGGTTTACAACCTGAACCGCTTGAGAGTACAAACCAAGGCACGGGATGTGTTGATCCATGACCTGCTGTTTGATGATGATGCAGCCATTATTTCTCACTTTCAAGAGCAGTTCCAGTCGCTAATGGACTGTTTTTCGTCGGCATGCAAAGAATTTGGGCTAACAATCAGCATGATCAAAACCAAAGTCCTTGGTCATGGGACTGTGTCGCCTCCCATCATCACTGTCCAAAACCTTCAGCGTCAACCAGTATATCATTTCACATATATTGCTTGAACCATTGCGGATAACTTTTCGCTAGAAACGGAGATTGATAAGGGGATTGGTAGAGCAGCTGTTATTTTGTACCGTTTGAACTCTCGTGTAAGGGGCAACCGTAAGTCAACTATGAATACAAAGATAATGGTATATAGCGCTTGCGTACTAAATGATTTACTGTATGGTAGTAAAACCTGCACCACCCACGCAAGACATTAACGGAATCTGAATGCTTTCCATCTACGAAGCATCCATCGTATCTTGAACATATCGTGGATGGACAGAGTGACTAACGCTGAAGTGCTTTCAAAAGCTGGTCTACAGAGCGTGTTCACCCTATTACGTCAGCGCCGCCTGCGGTGGCTTGGACAGGTCTATAGAATGAAAAATGGTCGTATTCCGAAAGATCTGCTCTACATTGAGTTACAATTAGGAAGTCGACCATTGGGCAGACCGCACTTGCGGTACAACGACGTTTTCAAAAGAGATATGACCCCGTCGAGTTGGGAAGAACTTGCTCTTGACCGCTCACATTGGAGGCATTTTATAAAGCGTCGTCTGCAAGCTGGGAAGGAGCCGATACAGCTCTTGGCTGCTGAATGCAGATCACACCGCTGGCGTGCAACTAAAACCAATCGACCGAGTACTGTCTATCGTTGCGAGCGCTACTGGAAAGATTGTTCCTCCCGAATCGGAAACGATGACAACAGATACGTGGTTCGGTCATGTCTGCAGGATGGATCCCAGTTCGCATACGAAGGTAGCCATGCACTGGCATCCACAAGGTAAACGAAAAAGGGGACGGCCCAAGGAAACTTGGCGCAGAACGTTGGAACGCGAACTACATGCACAAGGATTCACGGTGCAGACGGCAACGGAAACAGCGACAGACCATAACGACTGGCGTGAAGTTGTCTTCGCCTCATGTGCCACCCGGCACGGAGAGGACTGAATGAATGAAAAGGCGGCGAAGTATGAAACCATCATGCGCTTGTGATGTACATACATGTTCGACATCGACTGAAGAGTGCCAACAATAACTATTATTATTATTTTTATTATCACACAAGTCTATACAGACGATGTGCCAACAAGTATACCATGAAGAAGGTACATGATAGAATGAAAAAAGAGGGGGATTTTTGTCTGTCTGTTTACACATGCCACTTTTGATATTTTTTTGGAATAAGGGAGGGGGGTCATTGATAAACGGGGGCACAAGCACGGCAGGATTCTCGCCACTGGTTCCTTTATTTTGCCATCACACTAAGTGTTATCAGCCACATATCTTCACCGTCATTCGGACCTCACCCGGGTAAGCGCGATGTTCCCACGATGGCTAGTGGGGCTGTTAGAAGCTTGAGGGTCTTCCTCCAGGTATTCCTTTGTCCGCCACGGCGACGTTTCTAATCAGGTCCAGCGAGAGCAAAAAGAGCTAGGCGAGGAAGGCGTCGCTCATTCATACGGAGAACGTGCCCCAGCCATCTCAGCTGGCATATGGATATTTGATCGGAGAGTGGCACAGAGCGATCGCCGAGGACTGCCCTCCTGACGTCATCATTTTTGACTTTCTGTTGCCAGCTTAAACGAGCTATACTCCGCAGGCAGCGATGATCAAACGTCGATAATCGTTGACTATCGGCTTGTGGCAGCGTCCACGTCTCGCAGCCATACAGTAGAACTGCTCGTACGGTGGCCTGATACACTCTGCCCTTCAAGCGTAATCCAACATTGCGTCGGCGCCACAGATGCCGTAGCCCAGCGAAAGCATGGCGTGCTCTTGCAATCCGTGCTGTGATTTCAGCTTCCTATTTCCAGATCTTTCCAAAGAGCACTGACAGCTCACTGCACAAAACGTTGACACCTTCAACGAATAGTTCGGCTGGTAGGTCGCCTAAACCAGGGGCCTTGCGTCGTCTAAGCTTCATTATGTGTGAGCGAATTTCTGCCTCTGTAGGTGGTCCCTGTGGGGCCGGCCACTGAGTGGTGGAGTTACTTGGCTGAGCAACAGAGAGTGGTCGCGGTTGATTGAATTGGCTAGCGAAGTTTTCCCTCCAGCGGTCCATTCGCCTTTCTCTGTTGGTAATCAACGACCCATCTGCTTCCGTGATGAGTTCGCTCACGCTGGGCATTCGGGGTCCCGTGGAGCGTATAAGCTGGAACAATTTGCGGGTGTTGCCAACTGCTTGGGCTGCTTCCATCTCGCTTGCCCGCTCTTCCCACCATGATTCTCGGTCTGTTTTGAGGCTGGTCTTCAACTGGTGGCGAATTTGCCTGCGCTGTTCATCATATCTTTTCCCCGGAGGTAAGGAACGCTGTTGGTCAATTAATTTGGCTGTAGCAGCAGATATCCAGTTGGAATCTGTTCGCTTGGATGTTCCACAGCTTTCCAGGCCAGCATGATACATTCCGCTTTGGATTTGAGCCCAATGCTCCTCAATATTATCAGGATGGGGTCCAAGTGCATTAGATAGGGCCGTTAGATAGTTCTCTGCCACTGCTCTATCTGATAGTTTAAGCGTATCCAGCCTCGTGATATTTTTCTTACGCGATCCGCTGAAAAGCATAGTTAGGTTTGCACAGACTAACGCGTGGTCTGATGATAGGCAGGTCGACCAATATGATCTGCAGTCTTGCACACTGGAACGCCATCGATAACTGATCGCAATGTGATCAATTTGTGTCCAGAGTCCTGTCGAGGGGGATCTCCATGTTGCTGACCGTTGTTTGGAATGTCGAAAGTTGACGCTGCTGAGAAATAGGCGGTGCTCAGCACATAGACTCAACAGGCGTTCACCGTTGTCTGATCGGACGCAATCGATACCATATGGACCACCGAGGTGTCGTTCACTTTGTGAGAGGCGGCCAACTCGGGCATTAAGATCGCCAGCCAGGATGACAATATCCGACTTTCGTGCTTTACGTAGTAATTTGTCTAGACTTCGGTAGAATTCGTCTTTCGCCAACAATAACAATGATATGTCGATATAAAGAAAGATAAATAGATGGCCTAGCATTAAGGTAAATAGATAGATGGCTAGATAGACAAGTAAGAATGGCGATAGACAGAGAGTGAAATAAATAGTTGGGTTTTTCTGTAGAGATATACGTATACTCAAATGACTGAGTTTAACGTTTTCGTTGTAATTTTACATTTGCATGAAACCACACGAATCACGTGAAAACAATAACATCGACCCAGAACCATTATGCTCAGAGTTTTCTCGGTGAATTCATAGTCTATTCAGGCTCAAAGAAATCAAACCACAGAACTCAACCAGTACCGCGCACTACATTTTTAATCACACGCGCAAATTTCCCACCCTTCACGGAACGATTCTGCTGGTATCGACAACATTTGTCACCTCAAACGGTCACCTGACTTTCTCACGAATATGAGCAATCAGACAGGTTGTCGGTCCGTGTAACCATGCCACGAACATGAGGGTATGCATGCTTGATGTGGTTATTGAGTTTGGTATTATCGTGGTGGCAGAACGGGAGGTGTATCGCATACACAGCGATGCGATCTCATAAACTATCAAGCGAGCCAGTTAATTTTGTTCGCTTGATGAGCAACCTCGCATTGTTTCGTTTTCTCAGTTAATTTTTCTGAATTTGTCAGTGTTGCAGAATTTGAACGTATCAACTTCGTGGAGGTCAGGTTTAGTAAACGTTAAAACAATCGATACGTTGCAGGCAACGTAGAATGTAGGACGCTTTTGCAAAAGATTCACGCAAACAAAGTTAATGCTATTTGCAATATTTCTAAGAAGAATTCGGGCTAATTGAATAAGTGCCATCAGATATTTGGTACCATTTCGCTTCTGACAGAAGCATCGTCAGACCAAGATTGTCAGTATCAATAAAACCCGAATGCTACATTACAGATTCATAAGAAGAGTTCCGTAAGCATTCGGTTGGCGGACGCGTTTCGAACCTGAACACAAAATAAACAACTAATGGATTAACGAAGCATGTAGGGGCGGATCAATTTACTTTGAACTCGCCTGTCTATCTTAGGTAACTTAGGGTTGGTCACTTAAATATAATTTAAACCTGAACCTTGTTCGTACTGGTATCCTTGGTCTGTGACGAAGCTTCCGTATCAGAAGCGAAACCACGTTACCAAAAATCTGCTCTAACCGATTCATTATAAACATTCTTTTCTTGTTTGTGGATTCCAAACCAGTCTAAAATATATTCATACACCTTGCTGTCTGCAGATATTGTTTTTCGAAATCATATTTTGCCGATGTACTTGCATAGGAACGCTTGTTAGCTGAGTAGCACTCGATTCTATCAGTTGCCGACATCAAAGTTCATCTCAATGCTAGCAAAAGTGGCTTCATAATGAAGAATGGATCTGAATTTTCGAAAAGACAGAGGGACAAATGTGGGTAACAAGGGTATTGAAACCAGTTTGCTCTGAGTAGATGGATCATGTTAACCAGCGAATGCCCCATGATATGCAAAACTCCTAATCAGGGTATCCTACACTTCTGGGGATATTCGATTGCAAGAATCACTCAAAATGTAACCCAGAGGAACGATCCGGCTTAAGGTCCAGCGAGTAGAAATATCTGACTGAATACGACCTCATTTTATTAGATTCCTTGCGGGTGAAATTTTACCGTGTAAAGATAACACATATCTTATTAGGTATAATAATAATAGTAGGAAATTTCGTGGTTATTGGGATAGCTTTGAAATAGCGTAGGATAGGTCCCATCTACACACTAATGTAATTAGTGATACGTCCACGAGTATATCTACTCAGCGGCAATGAGAGTAATTTTAGCGACTTCATGTATGTTCACATCAAAATTAAGATTATGAAGCATGTCAACGATTGATTCGAAAATATTCCAACTAAAATTTAAATAATTATGTTTACTAATTAAACAAAACCTCCACGCATTAGACATATAAATATTTGTAGAAAATAAAATAGCATATCAGCGAGATAAATTTGACCGTAATAATTCAGTAAGAAGTTTCTTTTCACAAAGATATCTTGATGCAAAGGGAATAAAGGACTGCCGGTTAAAAACGATCCTGGAATCCAATATGATCGAGCGTTTAAAGAAGCCTGACGTCTGAGTAGATCACTGTGAAGTGGGTGAGAGGTTTCTGTGAGAATAGAGAAGTCTTACGAAATGTATTGTCCCACAACTGTTTCTATAATAACTTAATAAGAAAAGAAGTTTGTACGAGAAATAATACATGGTTTGATCGACCGTTGCACACTTAACTAGACTGCATGATTGTAAAACGGATTTGGACGAACATTTATAAAATAGTTAGGCTTTAATTTGTTGTTGTTGCCTCCCATTGGTCTACCTCCAACACGGACATACGTCACAAACACATGAGAGTTTCATGCAAAAAATGGCTCCGAAAATCAATACGGGAACTTGAGACGTAAAGGGATAAGGTATGTCCGCGTGTCACTTTCCCATCACACAAATCAAGCAAGTGTTTTAGTGGATGTCCTTCGATAGGCACAATTCTATAGATCAGAATAATATCGCGCCGTATTCTTCATTGGGAAAAGTCACATAGACCCAGACGTCGCAATCTTTAGGCGTACGGAACATTACGAAGACCCATCACTAACTTTGTTGCTCTGTGATAGATTTTCTCAAAGAGAGCAATATCTTTTCACAACGTGGCGTAATGAACCTCAATATTACTCCTCGCTCTTGACGCGCCATTCGGCGAACATTGAGTAGTCGAATATAATTTTTTTCCGATTTTCCTACAGGTGAAGCAATCCGTCCTTCGTTTAATGTGAACATTCGTGAACATTCTATCTACAGTTCCCGTCTACTCGTCCTTCGTCGCAATGTTAAACTGATTTCTCATTTTACTTTCTCTTGAATTCCATCAAACATTTTGTACTGTTCAAGACCTATAGTCTAGGCACTTCTTTCTAAACACCTTGGGTTAATTCGAGATGTGTAATGGGCTAAAACCTATAAAGCTCAACAAAATCCATAGGATGGTAAAAATTAAATTGTGGCGAGGGTTCAGAACATGCGCCGAATATTTCGCTTACCCAGTGTACTAAAACCTTTGGGGACACTGCATTTGCGGTTCAAATACATTTTCAAAAGTGCTATGGAAACTCTTGACACGGATTGAGAAGAACTTGCGCTCGAACGCTTGCTATATTTATTTGGAATTCCCTACCCCAACATGTGGTGGACTCTCCTTGCCTGGCAATTTTTAAAGCGAAACTAGACTTAAACATCCAAAAGAACATCATTACTGAGCCTTATATTTGATATACTCCATTCAGTTATTACTATTATATTTTACAAATTTTATTCATTCCGTAATTCATATGGTGGTGTAAAGTATTAACTTTTCAACATTAAATCCTTGAATCCATGAATCCATCATTAATTAGCATGCCTGACAGTATGTTGTAAATATAAGCAACACTTCGGATAGGGAAACTAACGTCTTTGCTCAAGTTAAAAGTGAACAGGTCGATTTTCAAGATAACGGAAATATTGGACGATGTTTCCTGATAAGAAACAATCATCAGAATTAATAGAGCAAATTAAATAAACGAAAGTGTACCAACACTTTTTGAACCCAGTTTACTCAACGAACGATACACCCAAAGTTTTCCAGACAGAATGTTAAGGGCCTTAATTCACACATTAAAAGACCGAAGATGTTAACAATAAAACAGTACGCAAGTAAATTATCTTTGATCAAATATTGCGGAGGGAAAAACAACCTGACATTCGTTTGCCCGCGCTGCGGGAGAGATTGCTCCTCCCGAATCGGACTGTTTAGTCATTACAAAAGCTGTAGAACATGAAAATTCATGCGATTGTGATGTACATCCATGGTCGACATCGATGAAAGTAGTCCAACATATATTACGCAGCACAGCAAATCTCGGGTTGTTTGCCATCATCAGGTTCAGTGAGCCTTGAAACAATGGTAAAGTGGTCTACAATGGTTACTTGCTTATCATAACATATTGGTAGTTTACGAACACCTTGAGCACTTGACCAGAAATCATTTTGTGATTCTTAATTTTAACATCGCCGTTCTTTCTGAGAACCCTATTTGATAGTGGCATTCAAGTAATCTTTGTATTTCTTGTCTAGTTTGAAATTCGGAGTCTGGGGCATTTGCAAGCTGAATTTTAGACAAAAATGATGGTATACGTTGGGTGCGCACAAAATGCTGTAATGTATGGCACAAGTCACAAATGGAACCTTGGTACTTTCCACTGACGGAGCATGTTACAATGTATTTTGCGATGGATAAAACAACAAATGCAGAGGTATTATCTAGAACCAGTCTCCATAGCATTTTCACTCTGCTGCGAGGCCACTGCTTAAAATGACTGGGCCACGTGTATGGAATTGGAAAGATCGGAATCTAAAAATGTCATTCAATTTGAGTTTGAAATCAAGAAGTCAACCTTTAAGCAAGTCGAACCTACGGTATGAAGACGTTTGCATATAGATATCAAAGATCAGGATATTAAACCTATGAGCATGGTAAACTTGCAATTTGGAAACGTCATCATCAAGCTATGGGGTCAATATACAGGGCCTATAGTGGAGTACTCTTTGATATAATCATCCAGTTTCGATTTGAAATGTCAGATCGTAGTAGCGTTCACAATATCCGGTGATAGTGAATTCCACAGAAAGCAAATACGCACCGAGAAGAAATGACGTCTACCGTCGAGTCTTGAGTGCGGGGATAAATCAATTCAATTCAATTCAATTTTAATGGTTAAAAAGCATATAGCTGTACAAAAAACCACAGAATTAATATGACAAACAACGAAAATATAACAAGCAAAACTGGGATTAGATTGCTTACTGGGCAGTTCAAGAATTAAGTAAATTCCCCAAGGGCAAAAATTGTTTTCGATTGGTGGGATAACAAATGTAGATGTATGGTGTTAAGATGTATAGTTTTGTTCAATGCACGGGTTTAGGGTCAAATAGGCATCAAGGCTTCTCTTGAAAGTTTGCTGGTTTGGTGAGTTCACAACATTATCCGGCAGATTGTTCCAAGTAAAACAAACTCGCACGGCAAAAAAATGTCGTCTGCAGTTTAGTCTCGAGTGAGGGACAGTTAGAGTAAATGTGTGAGCTCTTGTATTATGCGAGCTCCGTAGATTCAATAAGCATTGTAGAGGGTGATTTTCAGTATTCAAAATATTGTAAACCAGAATCAAATCGCCTCGGATACGACGACGTGGATAATAAAATAAATTCAGCGTTTTGATTCGCTCTTTGTAGGGTTTCCGGCTGAGTCCAGTGACAAGTTTGGTAGCTCGATGATATATTCGTTGCAAAGTCGCAACATCTTGTTTAAGCCATGGCGACCATGCTTGAACCGCATATTCCATCGTGGGCCTGATATACGTATTTATAATACAGGGAATTGTCTGTTTTGAGAACCTACCGAAAATTCTCTTTAGGAGTGACAATTTCTGTGATGTTTTGCGATAGACGTAGTTGCAGTGGCCTGACATCCCTAGGGTGTTGCTTATTAACACACCCAAGTCCCTTTGTTCCATGGTCCACGAGAGGCTGTGTGATCCAAGAAAATACTGGTACTCCACATATTTGCCAATGTTTAACATGTGACACTTTTGGAAATTGAAAAATATGCGATTTTTTAGGGACCAAGCCTGGAGGTTGTCAAGATCCTTCTGGAGCAGTTCGCAGTCCTCCGACTTACTTATCTTAGACCAAACTTTTATATCGTCCGCGAACAGTACGATCTTGCATTTGATGAGAGCTGGTATGTCATTAGCATAAAGCGCGAAAACAACTTGAATGACTCCGATTATTCTTAAGGGAACTGACTTCTATCAAATCGCACAGAGGGAGATTTTCCATTCGCAATATTATATATGTTAGGATCATGTCGCTCCTTAATCTCCTTTGTGTAAAATCGGTCAATTCCAGCATTGCCATTCGATCTTGGCATGGGATGGTTGCATCCCATCAAAATAGCTCCGGTGCTCGGTGGAAAATTTTTATCTAGCCAATCCAATGTTTACGTAGCCACGTTTGCCCAGACGGGATCATTTACTCTTAGTTGGATGGATGTTAGTATCAAAATGCGGGGTAATCGTTTTTAGTAGGAGAACCACCCAAAAAATTCTCATCAACATTCCCAAGATTAACCGCTTTTGCCCTGTTACAGACGTCGGCAATGACTATGCAGTTTCTGAGTGTGATAATCCAGATTACCGAATCCTTTGAGCGATGTCCAAGTGCAAGTTTTTCATGGACCAATATTATATGTATGCTCGCATTGCCGGCCAAGTATGTTAACATTTTACGATTACAGGGCATCAAATCAATCTACCTCATCAAACAATCTTCAA
>JACCGJ010009915.1:0-117579 GCA_013407085.1 Atriophallophorus winterbourni
GATAAACCTTTCATCTCCTGTGCCTTTTCTCCAATGTTCTTGGGGACATTATCAGTGTATTCTGGTCTACTACAAATTGGTGAGCCCGACGTGATGCACGAATCCTTTGTGTACTACAATTAGTGATCCCGTCGTGATGCACTAATCCTTCGTGTACTACAAATTGGTGAGCCCGACATACACGCATTCTTCGTGTATCTTTTCCGGTACTTCAAACTTTTTCCCCTTCACAACGGAGTTTTCAGGTAATTTTTTTTACCTCGTTTAATCGTGCATTTTATTTGCATTAATTGCTCTTGTTTATCATGAGTGATTCTAAACGCGTTATTTTGGTTTCGACGGTCATCACAATACCCAGCTTTATTTCACAGGACCCTGAGTATTGGTTTCAATTTTTAGAAACTGAATTTAGTTCTAAAAATATCATTGATGACTACGCTATGTTTTCACAATTGACGCAGAAACTCCCCGCGGATGTGTTATTACAGGTACGCGACGCAGTCCTGACTGCACCCATAGGTGACCGCTACCGTATCGTCAAACAAGCCGTGATTTCTCGCACGGTTCCGTCTGAACGATCTAGGCTGCAGCAGTTGTTCGGAAACTTAGAAATTGCCAACAAAAAGCCATCTACCATACTAATGGAGATGCGCCGCCTGCTAGGGTCATCGCACATGGACGAGTCCTTACTAAAGGAACTGTGGCTCCAGCGCTTACCTCGTGCCATCTTGGTTGCTGCGAAAAGCACTCCGGTATCTGAGCTTTCGAAAATGGCGGACAACATCGCTGAATGTATCCGTCCCTATCCAGATGCCCATGTTTCTACAGTAACCACAGGACTTTCACGCACACAGGGTACTCCAGCGAAAGGCAGCAATACGGATCTACTGTCTGAGGTTGCAACTTTACGCAATGAGGTTCGAAACCTCACACTCAACAGTAAGTCACGATCACATACCCCATCCCGCCAAGGCTCGAGTAATCACACTCGGTCACCCGTTTGCTGGATCCATCGGAAGTACAGCGATAATGCGCGGCCTCGCATTAAACCTTGCGCCTATCGCACATCGCCAGCGGAATCTCGGTTCGACACCTCACGACGACTACTGTCGTTGGTCCCGAAGAGTTTGAGTCGTCTCTTCTTTATAAAGGATAAATCCACAGGACAACGTTTTCTGGTTGACACCAGTGCCGAAATCAGTGTACTGACGGTAGACACCCGCGCAACGTCCAATCCGATGAGTCAACACTTAAAGGCAGCTAACGGATCCCTTATGACAATCTACGGCCAACGCTCCATGACCATTGATTTAGGTATACGTCTTGAATTCCGCTGAATTTTTACAATCGCTGCGGTTCCATTTGCGATCCTAGGCGTTGATTTCTTGCACTCGTTCAACATTCTTGTCGATTCTCGCCGATCGCAGCTGATAGATGGGACTACTCGTCTTGAAGCTCTTGGTACCCCGAGTAGAGATACACTGATTTCCCCTGTGTTACATTTATGCGAAATAGAACCCTGCTTTGCCACGTCGTTCGCGAAATATCCTAAATTATTTCAATGGTCATCGACTGCACTACCGGCGGTTACTACACCAGTAGAACACCACATCGCCACCAGTGGTGCTCCGGTTTACGGAAGACCGAGACGATTACCGCCTGAAAAGTTGCAGATAGCGAGCAAAAGTTCCAGCACATGCTACAATTAGGCATCATATGGCCATCTAGTAACCCCTGGTCCTCTCCGTTGCATATGGCCCCGAAAAAGACCATAAACAATTGGCGCCCCTGTGGTGATTACCGTAGGCTGAACAAGGCGTATGTACCCGATAGGTACCCCATTCCGCATATTCAGGACCTAACGGCCAATATTCACGGATGCACCATTTTCAACAAGATAGACCTGGTTAGGGCGTACAACCAAATCCCAGTAGCCGAAGCGGATATACCGAAGACGGCCGTTACTACGCCGTTTGGACTCTACGAGTTCGTTCGTATGCCTTTCGGCCTGCGCAATGCGGCTCAAACCTTCCAGCGATTTACGGATCAGGTTTGCCGGGGCCTCGATTTCGCGCACGTTTATCTCGACGACGTACTCATCGCTAGCTCCTCTAAGGATGACCATGTTCGTCACCTTGCTGTACTATTTGATCGTTTGTCCAGTCATAGGGTTACGATCAACGCGACCAAGTGCAGTTTTGGTCAGAAAACAGTCTATTTCCTAGGTCATCGGCTCTCGGCTCCGGGTATTCAGCCACTGGAAGAAAAGACGGGAACAATCCTAAACTTCCCAGAGCCCACCTCTTTTAAAGAGTTTAGACGGTTCCTTGGGCTGGTAAACTTTTACCTACGTTTTATCCCACAGTTCGCGCGCGTCTCCCAGCCATTAAGCGATCTTCTCCGTGGTAACGCTGAGAAGTTATGCTTAACTGACGGAGTTATGATGCACCTCTCTTGTTATTCACAGACGCATCCATCGAAGCAGTAGGAGCAGTGCTTTAACAGTTTGTTGACGGGTCATGGTTATCGATGTCGTTTATATTGAGGCGACTGCAACCGGCAGCGACTCGTTATAGCACATTCGGTCGAGAGATATTAGCAACATAGCTTGGGATCAAATACTTCCGCCACATTCTGGAGGGCAGGCAGTTTACCGTGTTTACTGATCATAAGCCCACATTCATTCACTGAGCAGATCGCCGGATGGATACTCCCCAAGACTAGACGAGAAACCTGGATTTTGTCAGTCAATTCACAACTAATATACAACATATCTCAGGTGCTTAAAACCCAGTCGCGGACGCTCTCTTTATAACAGGCGAGGCCGTTTGCCATCAACCGTGGAGGTACAGGAACTTCTCAGCACGGACTATGTTTTTGAAACTTCTTCTGGTTCTTCGTTTTCAAGCTTACAGATGTGCCTACATCTGCTCCTACTGGGTTCATACGTTCACCAAATGTGATTGGGCTCCGGCAGCACGTTCAGTACATGTGAGAAGTGACTCGGCTTATCACTTATCGGTTTTTCGTGTAACCACCACCACCGGCAATCGACCCATGTAGATCAGGTGCTTTGGCTGACTTCAAAGTGACTGGTTGCTGAGAGACTATGTTCCAGCCTGGAACGACCTGACACCACTTTGCCTGTTAAAATGTCAATTCCTGATCAGAAGTCTCCTCTGATAAATCTTGCATCTCTAGTGCCTTTTCTTCAAAATTCTTGGGGACATTATTTTACTGGTCAGTCTACTACAAGAGGCCTTTATAATAGCTTACGTCAGTCCTCAGAAACTGGCCACCACATACTACATACTCGTATTGGGCGATTTCAATTGCAGATTTGATCCAGGTTACGAGTCTGTGTGATGTTTTCACGGAAATTTTAGTGTTTGTAGAACGAATGAAAATGAAAAAACATATTTAGAGCTGTGTAAAGAGTTCAGCATTTTGTGTCAGTAACACATTCTTTCAAAGAAAAACATAGTATAAAATCGCTTGGGAACATCCTTGGTGGAAGCATTAGCATCAGCTTGATCTTATTATTGTTAAGCACGAATATGAAAAACGTACTCTATATAAGATACTATGAAAGCGGAGACTGTGAAAATGGGCAATCATTGATTTGTGCAAAACTGAAGTTTCCCTGGACTAGATTTCACCTCGCCAAATGGTCGGCTAAGCCAAGGATAGATGTCACTCGTATGTGCCCACCAAATCTAGTTGTAAGCTTTGCAAAAGCCTTTACAACCGCGTTGAACAAAACCCCTTAATCGATTAGGATTCAGAAAACTTAGAATCGCTAAAAAGTTGCCGAGTCAAAGTTTCCACTTACGGCCCAAAGACAGCTGGATAGATAAAGTGAATGAAAAAACAGTTTCTAGGATGACTGCAGTCACCATACAGTCTGTGAATAAGAATTTTGGTCTCGTTCCTGATGATTTTCAGCTCAATCATTGATTTATTTCGTATGCTCTACGGCTTGATACACCGAACCTATTGCATGATGTGTCAGGTTCCCTATCGTTGATCCTTATAAATAGCTCACAGTTATTTCCACGGAGCATTTTTAGGCTATTTAATATTGAAATATGTTCTTTATAATCAATTTTTTTAATTTGAAAGTAAATAATGGCTTATACCAAACACCATGAGAAAATCTGCACCTTAGCTTTTATTATGATGGGAAAACTGCTGATTTTTTACTCACACACATTGAGAAAATTCAACTAATTCGCTAAACTTTAATTTGTATTTGCATAACAATTTTCATTGTAAATCAAAAACGTTTTCAGCGTTAGCTTAATTATATTATTTAAATACTATAATAGTATGAAAATAGCGTGGAAATATTTTGTGCAGATTAAACAACTTATCAAACCCTTTTCGTTAGGTAAGTAAAACAAGGATATGTATTAGCGCAAAATTATATTTGCTTCGCATGCATTTTTATAAATTTTTTTTCTGGAAAATGGAACGATTAAATTAAATGAATGAACAACACAGAAACGTTTACGAGGACACGCAAATCTAATCATTTCATTTCGGGTCAAATAGCCTCTGAGTAACATGAAATGTTTAACCCTCCATCCCATGCCTGCACGCTTTATCATTACTTAAACAATAATACAACTTATGATATAAATTTGTGATCTGCCGTAGTATTACTGATTTTGGTTCGAAGCGTTGAATCGATTAGCCCATCGTCTACATATACATGTGCATTTTTTAAATCATAAACTATAAACCGCTCACGATAGGTTTAATTCGTTTTGCAAATTCCATCATTTGGAACTATGTCCACTCTGGCTTTTTCATTACCCTTATATATAATTGTGGTATATTCAATCTAATACGTGAGAATCATTGCTAATTTTTATAATAATATTTGTGTAAACATTAGAAAAGATTACTTACAGGTTTATCCAAGGAAATCGGATGTAAACTCAACGCTGCTTATTCTGCGACGCACCTAGGTGGGGGTATGAATTTAATTCGGAATATTTCAAACCATTCATGTTATCTAAATTCATGAAGTTGAAAGTGAATATCATTACATATTTTGCTTGATTATCGCAGTTCATTTAATTGAATTTTTAGAATATTGCTAAGTTTTTAATTCACATAGTTATTTATGTGATTGTACAAATCGAACATGGTAACAATTGCGCCTAACTTCATGTAAATTATCGAAATTAATTTTTTTTCCAGCTCTCTCCAGGTAGATTGGAAATAATTTCGTGTATGCACTGACGGTTTGACAAACATTGCTAGCTTATATATATATATATATATATATATATATATATATATATATGCATTTGATAATTTAGCTTTTATACCTGATTGCAATCACTTGAACGGAGAAACATTCGAGAATTCAGGTATCTTTTGATGTAAACTTCTTACATACAGGTATAACCTCTACTTAACAGGACATAATGTAATATCGTTTAACTTCCTTAATGTTGCTGAGATGTGTCGAATATCGTCTCAAAAATGTTTCCAAGAATGACACTGAAATCAGCATTTTCTAGATTAATCCTTGACAGACTATGCAAGTTTTCATATTTATACTGTCTACTTCAGCAAGTTTCAATACTGTTACCATTTCTTGCACCTACATTTGTTATGTATAAAATTTAAAATGGAAAACGTTAGTTCAACTTTGAATTTAATTTAGAATTAAACATTGTCTGCTTGCCTGATGCGCCTTTAGCACCAGTAGGAACCACCTTCCCGTCAGCTAAAACGAAAGATTCATTTGAAATATTAAATGAAATGCAGTCAGAAGAGAATACTGTTATGTTTCTCTAAACTTACCATCAACCATAAACAATTTAGCTTAAAACCAAAGTGAAGAATTCCGGTTTTAAATGAGTTAACGTTAAACTGTGGTAACCACTTTTATCAATTGGCGAGTTGCAGAATATGGTTACCTAAAGGTCAAACAAGCGCAATATTCCATTTATTTATATACGCATATTATTATTGTGTGTATACGAATAACCAAATATATAAGAATGTCATGTTTCAAGTTTCATTTGAAAATAAGATTTGGAACGTATGTTGCTAAATTTAGCTTCCTGCAATGCACTGGGAGATTGTTCACTTGCACCTGAAATATTCCAGATATTTACATAAATTTGTCACTTGTCAAGCGTAGCGCTAAGATATCTCAAGTTACTTTGCAATGCTGTTACGTTATTTTGCAATGCTGCTTCAGTGTTCTATTATGAGGCACTTCACGCTCTACGTGAATAATACTTGGAAATACGAAAAATACAGCGCTCACGATTCAGATGATATGCTCTCGATTTCACATCGTTTTTGTTCGCCGCAATCGCGTTTAATGCTACAATTTGTGCTGAGTTTAACACATTTCGATCACAGTTCATGTGTTATCGATGAACATTTTATATATCAGGCTTACTCTGAAAAATATCTATACATTAGTAATTTATTCATGATAGATATATAGTCGTTTCTTTTGTTCCACGCTTTCATTCATTATATTTGTCACTAATACAGCGTAAATATTTTTATTCTGATTTGGATTTATTTTTTTTCCACTCGATTCCTAAAAGACTACTCTAGGATTAAAGACAGAATATATTATTTCACATTTGAATAATTTGAAACGAATTCGCCATCTTGAAATCATCACGTGATTTATAATGTGCCTCTTTGAGGAAATATTCTTTGAGATAACTCTAATGTACTTGAAGAGTTTTATTAAGTCACTAATACTAATTTGCCAATTTCTACTAACGAATTGCTAATTAATCGTTGATTTTTAATAAATAAAGATGAACGTCAGTATTTTCATAAATACAGAATTTAAATGTCTTTTTTCATATGAAATAAAAAATATTTATTAGTGATGCGATGGATATCGATGATTGTTAAAGCACGTTCTTGTAATGAAGATGCAGATGCTGGTTGGTGATATTTGAAATAATGAAATGTTATATTAAATCAAATACGTCTACACTTTTAACTTTTCACGGATGAGAGGTAATTTTTTGGATAATTAATTTTGAAAACCAGAATTATCTGCATTAACACAGAATTTAGAGATCTTGTTCATACTATTCCGCATAATAAATGGCATTATATCCGTTTCAAATGATCTAAGATCCGTTTTAAATATTTCATGAATCGTATCACGAAATATTTGGCGCGGGACATTTAATATTTTGAGATTTTTTCAGGCATGTTAACATGTTATTATATTGCAATCGCTGACACAGATATATTGTTGAACAGAACATTCTTAGGATTCACTTTTGTTTGGTATATACATCACTGAAAGTTTAATTTATGGCGATCTTATGCTTCTATTAAAATGGTAAAACTAATGTTGATTTTAATGCCTAAAATCAAGAAAAACAATACTACTTAAAATATTCCATTCAACGTGAAATCATCAAATTTTATATTTTCAAAATATATTTCTAATTTACATGATAGTAAATAGATTAAAAAAGCAAATTAAGGGACGCCTGAACAAAATCATTTACATAAAAGTATAATTATTATTGATAGGTAAATAAAAATGTCATTGCCAACGAATCGCTATGTAATTGTGCAGCTGCTGGTTAGTGAATGTTGTAAAATAATGAAATTCGAATTTGTTTATTTTTAAATAATAAAGGTATATAGAAACGTAAGTATTTGCTTAAATAAATAATTTAAATGTTCGTAGTAACAAACGTACCTGAAACTGGAGTTTATTCGCAAACGTTGTTTAAAAATTCTAATATTAATGCCCAAGTCAGTTGAGTGTGCACATCGCAGATCCAGCTGTGGAGTGTAGTTGTTGACCTAATCCTTCGGTGGAAGTCGACCGCTTCGACTTTTAAAACGCTTATAAAATTCGTGTATCCTTTAAGTGATTAACATTGCTACATCATTGTTAGATTATATTTGAATATTCTGAAAAAAACATGTGTTTGAATATCGTGGTTCTAAATTAGCAAGAATGTTGTGATAATTATATGCAAAGATATACAAAATATACACATATATAACGACAATGAAAATGCTTGTGGATTTCACGATTTGATCTGATTCGATCTTCTGTTTCGAAATCGTGTTTGTAATGTAGTTATCATAATGTGCTACATTTAGAAAACCATAAAAAGTATATTTATAACGAAACGTAAATAATAATTTCAACGAACCACCAGTAAATTTTCGGGGAACCGCTGGTTTGTGAAAATTTTCACAATAATGAAATGATATAATAATTCGATTTCGTTGATTTTTTCAAAATTTATTTAGATATTTAGAAACGTCAGTATTTGCACAAACAAAAAAATTTAATGCATGCTGTCATAAAAAACATTTATTAGTGTCTGTAGTATAAAAATAATTGCTAAAGAATCTCTACGTGATGATTGAGCTGTAGATGCTGTTTGTGATTTTTCTAAATGAGAAATGTTAGATTAAGTCAAAGTCCTCTTGAGGTTTATCTTATTACTGGTGAAATAAAAATTTTGTAAGTGATTAATTATGAAATTTATAATCCTCAGTATTTGCATTAATACAGAATTTGAATATATTGTTCATAGATTTCCGGATAATAATTGACATAAGATCCGTTTTAAATGTTTCATGAATCGGATCACGAAATATTCGGCGCGGGACATTTAATATTTTGCGATTTTTTCAGGCATGTTGACATGTTATTATATTGCAATCGCTGACACAGATATATTGTTGAACAGAACATTCTTAGGATTCACTTTTGTTTGGCATATACATCACTGAAAGTTTAATTTATGGCGATCTTATACTTCTGTTAAATTGGTAAAACTAATGTTGATTTTAATGCCTAAAATCAAGAAAAACAATACTACTTAAAATATTCCATTCAACGTGAAATCATTAAATTTTATATTTTCAAAGTATATTTCTAATTTACATGATAGTAAATAGATTAAAAAAGCAAATTAAGAGACGCGTAAACAAAATCATTTAGAATTAGGGGGTAAAATGTTGAATCAGTTTATCACCATGCCGCAAGTTTCACTATCATAAAAACGGATTTTTTTGCAATGTATTTGAATGGATCAACATTTTGGAGCCACCGGATTCTAGCATGTTACTGGTAAATTGTATGATTCTGAATAAACATGATTTTTATATCACCGCGAGATTTTACAGAAATTACTGAGACTTCTAAAACAAATTAATACAGTATCAGACTTTTGAATCTGATCAATTCATCATTGTTTTTTACATATATACATATATGTTTATATATTAGCAATTGACATTATCTTAAATTGTATCTGTTGGTGTATGAATATTGTAATGTATTAAAATATATAAATATGCATTAATCATAAATTAAAAGTTTTTGTTTATAATTTTTGGGATAACAAATAAATTTAAATTACTGATTATGACTGTGAAGAGAACATTATTTGGCCCCATCCTGCTTTTCCGATTCACCTTCCACCAACGTATCCGAAGTCTATTGTGCACTTTCGGCTGTCTCACGTTTTAAGGCTGCAGAACCTGATAAACTCTCGCCCATTGTACTAAAAGAATGTGCTGGAGAGCTATCATCCCCATCACATCCATTTTTGACCGTTGCATGGGAGGAGAAATTATGCCGGATTGCTGGAAATCTGTCTGCATTAGCCCGATTCCAAAGAAAGATCCCGGTAAATACCCTCCTATCGCGTGCACGTCGCAGATGCATAAGGTACATGAGAAAATAGTTTTACGGCGACTCGTGTCCAGCTGTCAGGTGCATGATGCTCATCAGTTCGCGTACCGGAAAAATCGTTCAACTGTCGATGCTGTCGCTGTCCTCAGATTTTATCTCACGTTCTCTAGATAGCAAAACTTTGGATTACACAAATGCCTTTAACAGTGTTCTAGGAAACTCCTTACTTAAAAAAATTATCTGATCTTGGCGTCACGGCAAATATTCTTCATTGGCTGTATCCTATTTTGAGGGTCGTATCCAATACACATTCGCGAAGGACCAAACCTCCCGTGAAATAGCTATTCTCCGTGGTGTCCTTCAAGGTGCAATATTGTCCCCATTCCTATTTTCCCTTTATATTTCTGATCTTCTGTCTGACCTATCTGCAATTACCCTCAAATACGCTGATGATGTTGCCATTGTTGTAAATCAATTTCGTCGGATCGAGCAACATGCCTTAGGATCAATGGCAACGAACATTGGTCAATGGTCCTCCACGATTGGTTGAATCCTTCTAAATGCAGCGAAATTGTATTTTCTAACATGATTGGACAGCGTTGATTAGCCCTTCATCAAGAAATTCCTCGCGTTTTTCCTAACGGCTTGGTGTTAGACTTATGCTGCAGCTTTAATTATCTTGGTGTTACAATATCTGAAAATCTTAGCTGGACTGAAAATGTTACAAGAGCATTCATAAAAGCGCGCCAACTGTCATTCTACGCACTACGTATCCGTTCTTTCTACGTTCCACCAAATCTCATTCAACTTTTCGCTTTTTTCTTGCATTATTCCCCACCTTCTTCTCGCATTTCCTGTGATTTTTCCCGGCCTTTTGGAAAAGGATTTCACGATGATCAGAAGATGCAATAAGCTCATCTCAATATTCAGTTGTGTTTCCGCTGATGACATTCAAGACACTATTGTCAATCGTCATTTTCGGGAATGCAGCAGATTGATCGCGAACATTTCTACTGATAGTTTACATCCATTGAACAAAAGCCTTGTTTCTTGCAGATGTTTTTCTTCCACCCAAAGCCGGTACGTTATTCCCTATTCAAAAACGAATAAATTTAGAAATTCTTTTATTACATACTTGGCCCGATACATGGTACAGCAATCAAGAGCTGTTACAGAGTTGAAAGAACGCTTGACAATTTTCTAATGATGCCACGATGTCCCAGTTAATTTTCGAGTTAATTTTTTAAACTCCGCTAACATTTGTCTAGCCCATGGTAACCTGACACTATTTTAGCCCAAGTATTACTTCATTATGTGGCACTTCATATATATTTTATTTTATTTGCATTATATAAAGAACCTAATTTTTTATTCCCGTGACATTTGTCTAGCCCGTGGTAATCTGACACTCCATTGGCCTATGTATTATTTCATTGTGCACACGCTATACGTATTTTTTTATTGGTATTATGTGGAGAAATTAATCTATTGCTGAAAATTCGTGAACACTAATAAAGTCATTCTTCTTCTTCTCATCATGCATATAATTTTCAATATACACTCAATTCATTCCAGTCTACAGACTTCTGAAACTGGTATCTTAGACAAGAGTGTCATGAGTCGAACCTATTGTGCTGGTTATAAATGCTTCAGAATTTATTAACTGATGCACCAAATAGATTTGGCAGAAAATGATTTTGTCGTTTCATACTCAGTTTCGTAAATTACTTTGTAGTTTAGGTTTCCAGATTCCATTTATTATAGGCAAATACGTCGTCACTCATTGACACAATTTGAACTATTTCCTGCCAATGCTCCGGAGATCGTGCTTATGTATATTCAACTAGACGAAAAAAGTCATTTGTAAAACGGAACTTCATGATGCTGTCTATACTTACGAGTTGAGTATGGCAATTAACAAAACGTTCGGTGCTTGAGAAGCACAGGTTAAAAAATGCAAATAGAGATTGTTTCACAAATACTCATTTTCACGCATTTACATCACTCAAGCAGACATTTTACGAACGAATTCTCGCTCAATGCTCTAATCCGTTAGGGGCAGTTTGATCAGAAACCGCTCATACTTTAGTTGCTTCATATGCATCAATTTTCAGATACATTATTGCGAAATATAATAGTATGTTAATGTGGAAATAATAGCGTTAATGTGTATATTTTCTAAATTATACCAGATCGAATTTGTTGTATCACAGATTTAAATTTAGAAAGCAAAGCAAGCATATTTTGCAAAATGTTAACTAATAACAGATGAAACGTGAGAAAGTTAGAGGAACGAATGGTACTTTATATCAAGTTTAAATTCGGAAGCACACAATTTATCAGGTAACTTAGCAATTCAGAAAAACAGCCGTTTTTGCAATACTGTGAATATATACACTCTTATACGAAACAATCTTAAACTTACCACCTTAATTTCCTCTAATATAACGAACTTGTTTCACTCTTTATCTTTTTTCATATATTGAACTTCGAATTCTAAGCATTTGGTTTTTTTATGATTTTTACGTATACCATTTTTAGATCCATACTACTAATAATAAATATGTCCAACTATTTTGCAGTAACGCTCATATTCTATATCCGGATACATACGATTGGATTCTCCCGAAATCATGATAGATTAGCTTTCTAATGATGCTCTGCAATCCAAAAATATAACGTGTTTACATCTGCCAATCCGCTTATCAATCTCCGTGTCTAGCGAGAGGTTATCCGCATTGGTTGAACTAAGATATGTGAAATGATGTACTAGTTTAAGCTGACAGTTTCCAGCAGTGATGATTGGAGGCGACAAAGTTCCCTGTTAGTATTGTTTGGAATATTTGTAGCTCGAGTCGGCAAGTTTATGCGGTAGAACCTTACTGTCCCTGGAGTAGAGAGAGGAGAATTGCTGTACCCGTTTTCCCATCTGCTGATTTTTGTAAACAATCGGGTCACCGGATGCAGATTTAATGGGATCCGTTTTAAGTTGGTTTGGGCCAATGGCTCTCATGATCCCATCATACGTACCGTGAAAATCTCCGATATCCGCAGTTTTTACACATTGAGGCTAATTTCATTAAAGTAGTCGTTTGCACATCGCCTTGCAATCTGTTGGACCTTATTTCTAGCTGCTATTAGAAGTCGTCAGTTTTCGCCTGTTGGCATAGCTTTGAACCTCCAGAATGCTGACCGTTTCTCATCCAGCACAGCAGTCATCTCAGAAGCTTTTGCTTCGAACCAGTCGCTCGTTCGAGCTTTCTTCGGACCGAAAGTGGAAAGTGCGAATCGGCATATGCAGCTTTTTATCGATTCCCAGTTTTCTGAAGCAGTTTCGAGTTGGTGTTCTTGTTGAACTCTGCTGTGAAGGCTTTTGCGAATCGCGCAATTAGATTAGGTTTGCACGTGCGAGTGACGTCTATCCTAGGCTTGGCAGATATTTTGGTGCGGTGAAATCTCTTGTGCGGAAGCTTCAGTTTTGCAAAGACACGTGAATGATCAGTGTTGCAGTCTGCCCTTTTATATGATTTTGAGAAGAGCACGCTTCCTATATTAGTGCGCTTAACAAGAATAATATCAAGCTAATGCAAATGCTTAGAGCGAGGATGTTTCCGAGAGACTTTATGCTGTGGTTTTGTTTGAAATTAAGTGTTAGTGACACAGTATGAACTGTGTAGGATACTTTCAAATATAAACATATAAAGTTTTTACATCGAAATATGTTTAGCATAATTAGCATAAATTGACCTTGCTGACAGTCGCTTTCCTCTCACAAATCATTTCATGGAATTTATATACCGAATTTATCGAATACGGAAAATGTCAACGCAGTTTCACATTTCACATTATTAAT
This sequence comes from Atriophallophorus winterbourni, assembly GCA_013407085.1. NCBI lineage: Eukaryota > Metazoa > Platyhelminthes > Trematoda > Plagiorchiida > Microphallidae > Atriophallophorus > Atriophallophorus winterbourni. Next base: position 13,533 of record JACCGJ010009915.1, read on the forward strand.
TGCCATCAGACTGATCTACTATTAATTTTTCTGTATTATATATGCTTCTAAAAATAAAACGTAATATTTAGAGTGTTTTCGCCAGTCAATTTGTCTAATAAACCCTGTATATATTGACCCATTTTATGATTGCATTTCAAATATAACTCTAAATATGCTTGTATTTACATCATAAAGTTGAATAAAGAAGGTATACATTTTTAGCACTGAATAATCCATTGAGCTATTTGCAGTAGTTATGTTGTTCAACTGTAGTCGATGAGCTTATTTTAAATCTATCGTCACCATGGCTTTTTCGTTTATGACCGACTGGTTATCTGAGGTATGCTAGAATTTTTATGGTATCTAGGTAATAAATATCTGGTTTACGTGAAGCAGAAAATTTGGACAGGTCACAAAATAATCGGCGAGGGACATTTAATCTTATGCCATTTATTCATACAAAATGACTTAACTCGCTTTCCAGTTGAATTCCAGATATTGTTCATTCGGAAGAAACGATTTTACAACTAATACGCTCATTTTACTTATGATTCAAGAATAACCATCATAGGTACCACAGGTTTTACAAATATCTGCGATGCTATAGATTCTCTTGTTGAAACATTTAATTAGAATATTAATGGAGCTCTATTCCATCCGTCAAATTAGGTTTACGTTAATAAACTTTGGTGGTCGGAATAGCTGACAATTTATTCAAATATATCACTAACCACTGAAACGGTTTGACGAAACATTTGCGTGTTTTCTTCAAATGCTCTCTGGAAATCGTGACTTATCGAATATATTCACCTAAGCGAATTAATTTTGTTCATTGAGATACATTTCTAGTCAATCTTCTGTGAATATCGTAAAAAGAAATTCGCTTATGTCAACATATGCGAGATACATTTTGTGTACGTTAGATTATTTCTATCAACATACCGGTTCTTTGCGCAGCATTTCCTGCAAATAAGTTGAGAGAATGTAATTTTTGATGTGTTTAGCACCGCTGAACATCACTCTAAATCTTGCATGCTATAAAGTCAGAGATAATGTATTATGTCAATTTGTCTAATATACCCTGTATATATTGACCCATTTTATGATTGCATTTCAAATATAACTCTAAATATGCTTGTATTTACATCATGAAGTTGAATAAAGAAGGTGTTCATTTTTAGCACCGAATAATACATTGAGCTATTTGCAGTAGTAATGTTGTTCAACTGTAGTCGATGAGCTTATTTGAAATCTATAGTCACCAGGGCTTTTCCGTTTATGACCGACTGGTTATCTGAGGCATGCAAGAATTTTTATGGTATCTAGGTAATAAATATCTGCTCGCGCATACGTAAATATCTGGTTTCCGTGAAGCAGAAAATTTGGACAGGTCACAAAATAATCTGCGAGGGACATTTAATCTTATGCCATTTATTCATACAAAATGACTTAACTCGCTTTCCAGTTGAATTCCAGATATTGTTCATTCGGACGAAACGATTTTACAACTAATACGCTCATTTTACTTATGATTCAAGAATAACCATCATAGGTACCACAGGTTTTACAATTATCTGCGATGCTATAGATTCTCTTGTTGAAACATTTAATTAGAATATTAATGGAGCTCTATTCCATCCGTCAAATTAGGTTTACGTTACTAAATTTTGGTGGTCGGAATAGCTGACAATTTATTCAAATATATCACTAACCACTGAAACGGTTTGTCGAAACATTCGCGTGTTTTCTTCAAATGCTCTCTGGAAATCGTGACTTATCGAATATATTCACCTAAGCGAATTAATTTTGTTCATTGAGATACATTTCTAGTCAATCTTCTGTGAATATCGTGAAAAGAAATTCGCATATGTCAACATATGCGAGATACATTTTGTGTACGTTAGATTATTTCAATCAACATACCGGTTGTTTGCGCAGCTTGTCATGCAAATAAGTTGAGAGAATGTAATTTTTAATGTGTTTAGCACCGCTGAACATCACTCTAAATCTTGCATGTTATAAAGTCAGAGATGATGTATGATGTGATCCCATGAAAATAAAATTGTTTACTTTATCAAACATATTGTGATTAATGACATTCGACGTTCCTGACAGAACATTATTTTGAAATTCGCACAAAACGGAAAAATGTTTGTCATTCGACTAAATTCAAACATTCTTTCCAAATTTGGTATAAACCCACAAATTAAATATTTCGTCAAATGTATGTCATTCGCCAATTTGGTTTGATTTCGCTACTGATTTATTTTTTTGCGCTGCTATGATGAAAAATAACATTTTCTCAATAATTCCATTTCATTCTTAATTGCTACACGATTCAATTAATGTTCAATTCAATTATTCATCCATTTTCCTTGTTGAAAGATCAGCTAAAATTTAGGAGAAGTTTTTGATTTGAAAATTATTTCGCTTGAACAAAATTAAGGATGTTTCCGGACTGATTGCACTCATCTGTTTGAGGAAGCATGATATCATGTATTGATCTCTGATTTTATACCTTTACGCGTTTCCAGGAGCCTAATAAAACGTTTGCAAACTAATGATATGAAATATCCCGAAAACACTCGCGATGTGTGTGATGAAAATGCATGCAAATGCGGATCTTTTTCATTAACTTTGGCTTAGCCTCACATTTTTGTAAGTAATCAAGTGATATAAAATTTTTGATCGTGTGGACGTTATACAACGAAGACTAAATCGTTCAAGAGCTTTGGTGTTTTCCGTATTTTCAAGGCGGTCAACCACTCGATGCTAAAAACGATAATATTGTAGAGGATCGCAAGATAAATTCATAAAATGACACAAATGTTTATTTATATTTAACTATTAAATTGTTGACAGATCTTGCCAAATATGCTTCGACACATTTGCCTTTCAATTAATGTTTTTATGATATTAAATTTCTTGTGTTTTGATAATACGTCACTTGATTGTATACTACTGAGCGCGTTGATATACCAAGAACCTAGTAGAACACCCGACCATTCAAATGGTTTGAGCAACCCACATTCTCGATTGGACATACTCCATAAAAGTTTCTCAGTGAATAATTGTTAAACGTGGAACGCATTACTTGATTAAATCATGCACTCGGGACTAGCTATTGTACTTACATGGTAATTCAGCGAATACATTAACTACCATACGTTATGAGCCTGACAAAATTAGGTCTTGTAATGGTATATGATTTGACTTAATATAACTCGTTCTAGATAGCAATTCTTTGAATTACACAAATGCCTTTAACAGTGTTCTAAGAAACTCTTTACTCAAAAAAATTATCTGATCATGGCGTCAAGGCAAATATTCTTCATTGGCCGGATCCTATTTTGAGGGTCGTATCCAATACACATTCGCGAAGGACCAAACCTCCCGTGAAATAGCTATTCCCCGTGATGTCCTTCAAGGTGCAATATTGTCCCCATTCCTACTTTCTATTTATATTTCTGATATTCCCTCTGACCTATCTGCAATTACCCTCAAATACGCTGATGATGTTGCCATTGCAGTAAATCAAAATCGTCGGATCGAGCAACATGCCTTAGGATCAATGGTAACGAACATTGGTCAATGGTCCTCCATGATTGGTTTATCGTTGAATCCTTCTAAATGCAGCAAAATTGTATTTTCTAACATGATTAGAGAGCGACGTTCAGCCTTTTATCAAGAAATGCCTCGCGTTTTTCTTAACGGCTTGGTGTTCGACTTATGTTGCAGCTTTAAGTATCTTGGTGTTACAATATCTGAAAATCTTAGCTGGACTGAACATGTTACAAGGGCATTCATAAAAGTGCGCCAACTGTCATTCTACGCACTACGTATCCGTTCTTTCTACGTTCCACCAAATCTCATTCAACTTTTTGCTTTTTTCTTGCATTATTCCCCACCTTCTTTTTGCATTTCTGTGATTTTTCCCGGCCTCTTGCAAAGGATTTTACGATGATCAGAAGATGCATTAAGCTCATCTCAAGATTGAGTTGTGTTTCCGCTGATGACATTCAAGACACTATTGTCAATCCTTATTTTCGGGAATGCAGCAGATTGATCGCGAACTTTTCTACTGATAGTTTACATCCATTGAACGAAAGCCTTGTTTCTTGCGGATGTTTTTCCTCCACCCGAAGCCGGTACGTTATTCCCTATTCAAGAACGAATAAATTTAGAAATTCTTTTATCACATACTTGGCCCGATACATGGTACAGCAATCAAAAGCTGTTACAGAGTTGAAAGAACGCTTGACAATTTTCCAATGATGCCACGATGTCCCAGTTAATTTTCGAGTTAATTTTTTAAATTCCCCTAACATTTGTCTAGCTCATGGTAACCTGACACTATTTTAGCCCAAATATTACTTCATTGTGTGGCACTTCATATATATTTTATTTTATTTGCATTATATAAAGAACCTAATTTTTTAATTCCGTGACATTTGTCTAGCCCGTGGTAACCTGACACTCCATTGGCCTATGTATTATTCAATTGTGCGCACGCTATACGTATGTTTTATTGGTATTATGTGGAGAAATTAATCTATTGCTGAAAATTCATGAACACTAATAAAGTCATCCTTCTTCTTCTTATAATGCATATGTTTTTTTTAATATACGCTTAATTCATTCCAGTCTACAGACTTCTGAAACTGGTATCTTAGACAAGATTGTCATGAGTCGAATCTATTGTGCTGGTTATAAATGCTTCAGAATTTATTAACTGATGCACCAAATAGACTTGGCTGAAAATGATTTTGCCGTTTCATACTCAGATTCGTCAATTGCTTTGTAGTTTATGTTTCCAGATTCCATTTATTTTAGGTAAATACGTCGTCACTCATTGACACATAATTTGAACTATTTTCTGCCAATGCTCCTGAGATCGTGCTTATGTATATTCAACTAGACTAAAAACGTCATTTGTAAAACGGAACTTCATGATGCTGTCTATACTTAAGAGTTAAGTATGGCAATTAACAAAACGTTTATAGAATCTTGAATGTCAATCACACCGACATTTGAAGAATAACGCTATAAGATCAATATTTTCACATCGCGGATTAGGTTGAGTAAATCAACGTTTGTGAATAACTCGTCTGCTAGGGACTGTTATTTAAAAATCGCTTTCAATTATACACTGGGAATTGATATTTATCTTGCTTACTACCAAGTGGATCCATCCCCATATATTCGGGAGATTTCTGTTGCTCTGTAAACAAAATTTCATTATACATAATATAGTACCTTTTATGAACTGCGAAATGTTGGTGCTTGAAATACACATGTTAATAAAAATCAAATAGATAATGCTTCAAAAATGCTAATTGTCTCGCATTTACATCACAGACACAGACATTATACGAACGATTTCTTGCTCATTGCCCTCAACCGTTAGGGACAGTTTGATCAGGAATCGCTCATACATCTCAGTTTCTTTATATTCTTCATTTCTCAGATACATTTTGGCAAAATATTACAGAATATTATCGTAAGAATAACAGTGGTTTTGTGTATATTTTCTAACATCTTTATTTGCGCCTTTGCCATTTTGTGTTTTTATTCAGGTGGTTATATTGAAACGCGCTACTGGATCGCTGTAAAACTGCAACCGCTTCGATTTAATAATCTGATTAATATGCTATCTAATGTAGAAGACCTTGTCTTCGGTTTATTTTATCTTAATGATTTATTGCAAACACCAGCTACAAATTCGTTGAATGATCTGAGAATCTGCTAAATAAATTATCGATCTGTAAATTAGTGTAAATTCTACCGTTCCCTCTATCATAACATTCCGGTTTCTCATGTCGTTGTAGATGTATTTAATAAAGTGTGTCTAAACATCTTTTTCTATTGCGCTTCGCTAATTCCCTTTGAATAAAATATTCTTCAACATTTGGTAACAATTGAATGTTAAATTTTACGCGACGAAACGATGTTGTCCAAAGTTCTGTGGGAAATAATCTGGTCAACAAAAAACATCATCGCTACATTTTATCGGTTTTCGGATAACGAGCTTGTTTGTAATTTGAGGTCTGCTTTATGCTCAATTCTCATATGTCATCTTTGTGTTTTACTGTGTCGTTTGTTGTGAATCTGACGTAGCTGACTCATCACTGTCTGTCCCATAATCTTTACGCGTCTTGTGTTGATTAGACAAAAATGCTTTAACTCGCTATGACAAGAAAATACTTGTGGATTTCACTATTTGATGTGATTCGATCTTCTGTTTCAAAATCATGTTTGTAATGAAGTTATAATAATGGTTTATATGTAGAAAAACATAAACGTATATTTATTATTGATATGTAAGTTAAAATGTCATTGTCAACGAACCCGGTAATTGTAAAAATGTTTGACCTTTTGTTTGTAAATGTTGTGAAATAATGAAATGTTAGACTGATTCGAATTGGGTGATTTTGTACTCAATACAATTATATAGACGTATTTATCAATGTGTCTCTAAATATCTTTCAAAATTGCGCTCCGCTAATTCCTTTACAGTAACAACAGTTGGTAACAATTTAATGCCCAGGTATATATATATATATTCATATATATATATATATATATATATATATACAGTCTCACAGGAAAGCTATTGCTAAGACAATCCTAAGGTTGCCGCCTTTATTTTTTTTTAATATAACGAACTTCCGAGAGACTTTATGCTGTGGTTCTGTTTGAAATTAGGTGTTACTGACACAGTCTGAGCTGTGTAGGATATTTCAAATATAAACATATAAAGTTTTTACATCGAAATATATTTAGCATAAATAGCATAAATTGACAGTCGCTTTCCTTTCACAAATCATTTCATGGAATGTATATACCGAATTTATCGAATACATAAAATTTCATCGCAGTTTCACATTTCACATATTAGTCGATCGACTGATAGTTGTTGTGTATTATATATGCTTCTAAAAATAATACTTGATATTTAGCGTTTTTCGCTAATGTCAATTGTTTAATGAACCGTGAATGCTTTGACATATTTTATGATTGCATTTCAAATCTAACTTCGAAAATGCTTTTATTTCCAACATAAAGTTGAATAAAAAAGGTATACATTTAATAGCACCGAATAATCCATTCATGTATTTGCAGCAGTAATCTTGTTCAACTGTCTCCACCTGACGACGGCAAACAGCCAGAAACCGGTAGTGGTGTGTAATGGATAGGGATGTGAGCAACACATTAATTTGACATTATATCTGTTACAAATGTTTCATCAAACGTTTCACAAAATATTCGGCGCAGGAAAATTAATGGTTTGCGATTTGTGCAGGCATGCTTAAATGTTGTTATATTGCAATCGTGGCAACAGAAAATTCTAAGTATTCAATTTTGTTGGGTATAAACATCTCTGACAGCTCAATTTCTGTCGAAATTATGCATCTGTAAAATTGGTAAAATTAATGTTGCTTTTAATGCCTAAAATCTGAAAAGACATTGCTAACAAAATATTCCATTCAACTTCAAATCATCAAATTTTATATTTTCAAAATATATGTCTAATGTACAAGATAATAACTAATATATAAAATGCGAATTAGGAGATGCGTAAACGAAATCATTTTCAATCAGGGAGTCAAATGTTTTTGGTATCATAAAAAATGGAATTTTAATTGCACTTTAGTTGAAGAGATCAACATTTTGGATCCAACAGATGCTAGTCTGCTACTGGTAAATTGTATGATTCTGAATAAACATGACAGTTTTTTATAAGCGCTAGATTTGGCAGAAACTATGCAGTCTTCTAATACATAAATTATTACTGTATTAGAATTTCAAATCTGATCAATTCTTTATTTTTTGCATATATACATATATGTTTATATATTTGCAATTGACACTATCTCAAATCGTGAATTTCAATTATACTCAAACAACTGGCCGTGTGCGCGTTGTGTGTTTGACGAAACAAAATGCACAACGATATTAGAGAATTCAGTCCGGTGGTTTCAACGAGTCCACAAGTTTGTGAATAAATGGGTTGAACAGGTTCGTAATAACAAAAGTATCCGAAACTGGAGTTTATTCTCAAACGTTGTTTAATAATTCTAATAGTAATGCCAACGCCAGTTGATTGTGCACAGCACAGATCCAGCTGTGCAGTTTAGTTGTTGACCTTCTTCTTCGGTCGAACTTGACCGCTTCGACTTTCAAAACTCTTATTAAATTCTTTTTTCTTGTAAGTGATTAACATTGCTGCATCAATGTTGTATAATATTTTGATATTCTAAATTTTTTTTGAAATTCTAGAATAATTAATAATAATACGTTAGTATAAACCTTATCGATAACGCACCTCGAGGTCTTGCTAAAGCTGTAGTGGTTTGTCAAAGAAAATCACCGTTGAAATAAGGTGGGTTTGCACAATTTTGTTTCAATTTTTTGAAACATTTCTGCGTCTATGCTTAACGCAAATGCATGTGAAAGTCACGTTTTGCTGATAAACGATTTTCTGATTCAAATTGTGTTACTAATGTAGTAAGAACTTTGTAATCATTATATACACCGATATAAAAATATGCATATATATAACAGCGGCAGATTCTATGTTGTGATTATTTAAATAATGAAATGTTTTATTATGTCATTCTCGTCGTTACGTTTATCTTTTCATTGGTAAGATGTAAATTTTGTGGAAAATTAATGTTAAAATTTGGAATTCTCATTGCATTATTATTAAACTCAAAGTTCTTCTTTGTAATTTTTAGGATGATAATTGACTTCTTATCCGTTTGAAAAGGTTCATCAAAACGTTCCACAAAATATTCGGCGCAGTACATTTAAGCTCAACCGATTGGATTAGACAGGCTTAAATATTAATATATTGCAGTTGTTACAATTCATGTGAGATTTCTTGATCGAATATTCTACTAAATTCAAAACACAACTTTAGTCATCCATAAGCGCCTTGAGTGCTTGACCACGATTCATTATGTGATTCTGTGTATGAACATCATGATTCGTTGTACGGTGCCTATGCAACAGTGGCATTCAAGTATCACTCGTTCACCGTTTATCCAGTGTTTCATGGCTCGCTGAAGCTAATCTTATAGTCTCTACCTGATAAACACAAACAGCCAGAAACCGGTATCGAATTGTAATTTCGGGGGATGTGAGCAACACATACCATTGGTCATCCATAAGCGCCTTGAGCGCTTGACCACAAATCATCATGTGATTCCGTGTTTTAACATCGTGGTTCATTGTACGGTTCGTTGAACCTGCTTAGCGTTGCTCGTCGAAGATCAGTGCTTGTATGAATAGTGTACCTGATGGAATTTATTGATTTGTCTATAAAAAATGACAGTAAGATTGTTTTGTTTGCCGAAGGTATGAATATATGATGTCTTATCAACAATGTCGAGGACATTTTTCTTGCAAACAAACAACTTGATTTCATTGTACGAATAGACATCCGAATGTAACATGCCTTTGAAAACGCATCAATCTAAGACCACGCAGATTGGCAGCGGTCTTGGCTTTTCTTACCCATACCAACTTGGAGACCGAATCCACGAATTCACAGCAAGAGAAACGTAATAGATGTCACGATTTGTTGTGATTTGGAAAATGGTCTTTAAAGGGAAAGAGTGTGTAAAAGCTGCTATTTAAGTTAGGCGGATATCAAGTAATTTTTTCCCGGTTTTTTGCCTCTTATGATAAATACCTTATAAAATCTGGTTCTAGACAATCCTGCCAAAGGGTATGCACAATGATTCTATAATGATATTTTTATTCAGGTCTACCTGATAATAAATAGCATAAAAGCTGTTCCATGGTTTTGAAAATACACAATATGTCTAGCAACTTATACGTCTGGCTCTGCGGACGCTTACTCCCGTTGGATAATGTATTCTTGACAAAAACATTATAGCATGCTTGATATACCCCAGACAAACGTGAATATATACACGTGATATGATATATATATTTATGTGTGATGTGATGTGATATATATATATATATATACTGGGGATATATACACTCTTACACGAAAGCTATTGCTCAAGCAATCCTAAACTTATCACCTTACTTTCCTCTAATATAACGAACTTGTTTCAATCTTTATCTTTTTCTATATATTTCACATCGAATTCTAAGCATTTGGTTTTTTTTATGATTTTTACGTATGCCATTTTTAGATCCATACTACTAATAATAAATATGTCCAACTATTTTGCAGTAACTGTCATATTCTATATGCGGATAAATACGATTGGATTCTCCCCAAATCATGATAGAATAGCTTTCTAACAATGCTCTGCAATCCAAAAAATATAAAGTTTTTACATCTGAAAATCCGCTAATCAATCTCCGTGACTAGTGAGAGGTTATCCGCAATGGTTGAACCAAGATATGCGAAATGATATACCAGTTTAAGCTGACAGTTTCTAACAGTGATGACTGGAGGCGATAAAGTCCCTTGTCCGAGGACTTTGGTCTTACTCATTCTGATTGTTAGCCCAACGTTTTCGCGTGCGGACGAATAACAGTCCATTATCGACTGTAGGTTCTCTTGGGAGTGAGCAATAAAGGCTGCACCGTCGACAAACAATAGGTAACGTATTATCACATTCAGTACATTAGTTTGTGCTCTTAACCGGTTCAGGTTAAAAAGCTTACCATCTCACAAAAAGCTATTGCTAAAACAATCCTAAAGTTGCCGCCTTTATTTTCTGTTAATATAACGAACTTCCGAGAGACTTTATGCTGTGGTTTTGTTTGAAATTAAGTGTTACTGACACAGTATGAACTGTGTAGGATACTTTCAAATATAAACATATAAAGTTTTTACATCGAAATATGTTTAGCATAATTAGCATAAATTGACCTTGCTGACAGTCGCTTTCCTCTCACAAATCATTTCATGGAATTTATATACCGAATTTATCGAATGCGGAAAATGTCAACGCAGTTTCACATTTCACATTATTATTTGCCATCAGAGTGATCTACTGATAATTTTTCTGTATTATATATGCTTCTAAAAATAATACGTGATAGTTAGAGTTTTTTCGCCAGTGACAATTTGTCTAATAAACCCTGAATATTATGACCCATTTTATGATTGCATTTCAAACATAACTCTAAAAATGCTAAAGAAGGTTGTTATATTTACAAGTAAGCACAAGGCACTTATTCCCGACAGAACAGCAAGAACAAACGACCGGTCTTGTGATCGAAACCAGTGTTAAATAATTGATGGACAAAGTTTAAATGCGTGGCGCGTGAGTGAGTGATCGATCGGAAATCAATAGGTCAACGCACACAGCGGACAGGTCTATGCAGCGTAGACACAACAAAGGTGTACATTTTAGCACTGAATATTCAACTGAGCTATTTGCAGTAGTAATGTTGTTCAACTGTAGTCGATGAGCTTATATTAAATCTATAGTCACCATGGCTTTCTCGTTTATGACCGACTAATTATCTGAGGTATGCAAGAATTTTTATGGTATCTAGGTAATAAATATCTGCTCGCGCATACGTAAATATCTGGTTTCCGTGAAGCAGAAAATTTGGACAGGTCACAAAATAATCGGCGAGGGACATTTAATCTTATGCCATTTATTCATACAAAATGACTTAACTCGCTTTCCAGTAGAATTCCAGATATTGTTCATTCGGAAGAAACGATTTTACAACTAATACGCTCATTTTACTTATGATTCAAGAATAACCATCATAGGTACCACAGGTTTTACAATTATCTGCGATGCTATAGATTCTCTTGTTGAAACATTTAATTAGAATATTAATGGAGCTCTATTCCATCCGTCAAATTAGGTTTACGTTAATAAACTTTGGTGGTCGGAATAGCTGACAATTTATTCAAATATATCACTAACCACTGAAACGGTTTGACGAAACATTTGCGTGTTTTCTTCAAATGCTCTCTGGAAATCGTGACTTATCGAATATGTTTACCTAAGCGAATTAATTTTGTTCATTGAGATACATTTCTAGTCAATCTTCTGTGAATATCGTAAAAAGAAATTCGCTTATGTCAACATATGCGAGATACATTTTGTGTACGTTAGATTATTTCTATCAACATACCGGTTCTTTGCGCAGCATTTCCTGCAAATAAGTTGAGAGAATGTAATTTTTGAAGTGTTTAGCACCGCTGAACATCACTCTAAATCTTGCATGTTATAAAGTCAGAGATGATGTATGATGTGATCCCATGAAAATAAAATTGTTTACTTTATCAAACATATTGTGATTAATGACATTCGACGTTCCTGACAGAACATTATTTTGAAATTCGCACAAAACGGAAAAATGTTTGTCATTCGACTAAATTCAACCATTCTTTCCAAATTTGGTATAAACCCAAAAATTAAATATTTCGACAAATGTATGTCATTCGCCAATTTGGTTTGATTTCGCTCCTGATTTATTTTTTTGCGCTGCTCTGATAAAAAATAACATTTATTTCATTAATTACATTTCATTCTCAATTACTACACGATTCAATCAATGTTCAATGCAATTAATCACTCATTTTCCTTGTTGAATGATCAGCTGAAATTTAGGAGAAGTTTTTGATTTGAAAATTATTTTGCTTGAACAAAATTAAGGATGTTTCCTGATTGATTGCACTCATCTGTTTGAGATTGCATGATATCATGTATTGATCTCTGATTTTATACCTTTACGCGTTTCGAGGAGCCTAATCAAACGTTTGCAAACTAATGATATGAAATATCCCGAAAACACTCGCGATGTGTGTGATGAAAATGCATGCAAATGCGGATCATTTTTCATTAACTTTGGCTTAGCCTCACATTTTTGTAAGTAATCAAGTGATATAAAATTTTTGATCGTGTGGACGTTATACAACGAAGACTAAATCGTTCAAGAGCTTTGGTGTTTTCCGTATTTTCAGGGCGGTCAACCACTCGATGCTAAAAACGATAATATTGTAGAGAATCGCAAGCTAAATTCATAAAATGACACAAATGTTTATTTATATTTAACTATTAAATTGTTGACAGATCTTGCCAAATATGCTTCGACACATTTGCCTTTCAATTAATGTTTTTATGATATTAAATTTCTTGTGTTTTGATAATACGTCGCTTGATTGTATACTACTGAGCGCGTTGATATACCAAGAACCTAGTAGAACACCCGACCATTCAAATGGTTTGAGCAACCCACATTCTCGATTGGACATACCCCGTAAAAGTTTCTCAGTGAATAATTGTTAAACTTGGAACGCATTACTTGATTAAATCATGCACTCGGGACTAGCTATTGTACTTACATGGTAATTCAGCGAATACATTAACTACCATACGTTATGAGCCTGACAAAATTAGGTCTTGTAATGGTATATGTTTTGAGTCAATATAACTCGTTCTAGATAGCAAATCTTTGGATTACACAAATGCCTTCAACAGTGTTCTAAGAAACTCTTTACTCAAAAGAATTATCTGATCATGGCGTCAAGGCAAATATTCTTCATTGGCTGGATCCTATTTTGAGGGTCGTATCCAATACACATTCGCGAAGGACCAAACCTCCTGTGAAATAGCTATTCCCCGTGGTGTCCTTCAAGGTGCAATATTGTCCCCATTCCTATTTTCGATTTATATTTCTGATCTTCCCTCTGACCTACTAGTTCGAAACGCGAAGATTCCAGCGGATACGCATAGCTGATGAGAGGCAAAAACCTCGAAACCGGTCCTGTGCTTCCGGTGAGATTTTAGCGTTTCGGAATAGTATTCTACTTTGAACTATCCAGGGGTTGTAATGACCATCGCGGCATTACGCCGTTGGATCAGTTGGGGCTTAGTTTCGCCCCTTCAGCTACTTATAAAGTAGTGAGTAGACGAGAACTTCAGTTCACATTGCGCCATCCGTCAAGACAAATACTAGTTCGAAACGCGAATAGTCCAGCGGATACGCATAGCTGATGAGAGGCAAAAACCTCAAAACCGGTCCTGGGCTTCCGGTGAGATTTGTGCGTTTCGGAATGGTATTCTACTTTGAACTATCCAGGGGTTGTAATTACCCTCGCGGCAATACGCCGTTGGATCAGTTGGGGCTTAGTTTAGTCCCTTCAGCTACTTATAAAGTAGCGAGTAGACGAGAACTTCAGTTCTTATTACGCCATCCGTCTACACAAATACTAGTTCTAAACGCGAAGAGTCCAGCGGATACGCATAGCTGATGAGAGGCAAAAACCTCGAAACCGGTCCTGTGCTTCCGGTGAGGTTTTAGCGTTTCGGAATGGTATTCCACTTTGAACTATCCAGGGGTTGTAATAACCCTCGCGGCAATACGCCGTTGGATCAGTTGGGGCTTAGTTTAGTCCCTTCAGCTACTTATAAAGTAGCGAGTAGACGAGAACTTCAGTTCACATTGCGCCATCCGTCTACACAAATACTAGTTCGAAACGCGAAGAGTCCAGCGGATACGCATAGCTGATGAGAGGCAAAAACCTCGAAACCGGTCCTGTGCTTCCGGTGAGATTTTAGCGTTTCGGAATGGTATTCTACTTTGAACTATCCAGGGGTTGTAATTACCCTCGCGGCAATACGCCGTTGGATCTGTTGGGGCTTAGTTTAGCCCCTTCAGCTACTTATAAAGTAGCGAGTAGACGAGAACTTCAGTTCACATTATTTTATGGAAATTGTATACTGAATTTATCCAATACATAAAATTTCATCGCAGTTTCACATTTCAAATATTAGTCGATCTGCTGATAATTTTTGTGTATTATATATGCTTCTAGAAATAATGCTTGATATTTATCGTTTTTTTGCCAGTGGCAAGTTGATTGACGAACCGTGAATTTTTTGACATATTTTATGATTGCATTTCAAATATAACTTTGAAAATGCTTGTATTTCCAACATAAAGTTGAATAAAGAAGGTAAACATTTTTAACACCAATCAATCCTTTCATGTATTTGCAGCAGTAATGTTGTTCAACTGTAGGCGATGAACTTAGTTTGTATTTTATATTTACCATGACGTTTTCTTTCAAGACGCAATTGACTGATTATCTTAGGTATGCAAGACGTTTGGTGGTATCCAAGTAATCAAAAACTTCAGGTGCATACTTAAGAACCGGGTGACAGTTAAGCAGTAAATTTGGAGAGCTCGATCTATCTTTCCATCAATTGACATTAGTCGGCAATCTTTTTACCTGATAGTCAATCTTTGGGAGCTGTTTAAACTTTATTTATTTCAATATACATACAGTGAAACGTTCATGTGATCGCAGTTTTCCGTAGCAATTTTTCCGTATTTTAAACATACACACTCATTGTAATTTCAACCAATCACAAAAATGTTTTAGGTATTAAATAAACTATAAAAAATGCATAATTTCCGCATGCATATGAGAATTTGAAAAAATATTATTGTGGTTCTACTGAAACGAGCAACAAGAACGCTGTAAGGCTGCAATCCACAATGCACAATTTTGTTGCAGTTTTTGAAACATTTTTGCGTCTATGCTCAACGCAAATGCATGTGAATATCAGGTTTTTCTGATTAAAAATTGTGGTAGAAATGTAGTAAGAATGTTGTACTCATTAATACACAGATATAAAATATGCACATATATATATATATTTATATATAACAGCGGCAGATTCTATGTTGTGATTTATTTGAATAATGAAATGTTTTATTTTAGTAACGTCAACATTTTCCTGAATACAGAATTTAAATGATTTTTCTTCATATGAAACTTAAAAAATATTTATCCGTGATACGATGGATATCAATGATTGCTAACGTACCTCTTCTTGATGATGGTGGAGATGTATTAGCTGGTTTGTGATATTTCAAATAATGAAATGTTATATGAAATGAAATATGTCTTCACTTTTATCTTTTCAAGGGTGAGAATTAATTTTTATATAATATATCAGGAAAATTAGAATCCTCAGTACTTGCATTATTGAAGGATTTAAAGATCTTGTTCATAGTTTTCTGGATGATAATTGACATTATATCTGTTACAAATGTTTCATCAAACGTTTCACGAAAATTTCGGCGCAGGAAAATTAATCGTTTGCGATTTGTGCAGGCATGCTTAAATGTTGTTATATTGCAATCGCGGCAAAAGAAAATTCTAAGTATTCAATTTTGATAGGTATAAACATCTCTGACAGCTCAATTTCTGTCGAAGTTATGCTTCTGTAAAATTGGTAAAATTAATGTTGCTTTTAATGCCTAAAATCTGAAAAGTCATTGCTAACAAAATATTCCATTCAACTTGAAAACATCATATTTTATATTTCCAGAATATATTTCTAATTTACAAGATAGTAACTAATTTATAAAATGCAGATCAGGAGATTCGTAAACGAAATCATTTTCAATCAGAGAGTCAAATGTTTTTAGTATCATAAAAAATGGACTTTTTATTGCACTTTAGTTGAAGAGATCAACATTTTGGATCCAACAGTCTGCTACTGGTAAATTGTAAGATTCTGAATAAACATGACAGTTTTTTATCAGCGCGAGATTTGGCAGAAACTATGCAGTCTTCTAATACATAAATTATTACAGTATTAGAAATTCGAATCTGATCAATTCTTCATTTTTTGCATGTATACATATATGTTTATACATTTGCAATTGACATTATCTGATATTGTGAATTTCAATTATACTCAAACAACTGGCCGTGTGCGCGTTGTGTGTTTGACGAAACAAAATGCACAACTATATTAGAGAATTTACTCCGGTGGTTTCAACGAGTCCACAAGTTTATGAATAAATGGGTTGAACAGGTTCGTAGTAACAAAAGTATCCGAAACTGGAGTTTATTCTCAAACGTTGTTTAATAATTTTAATAGTAATTCCAACGCCAGTTGATTGTGCACAGCACAGATCCAGCTTTGCAGTTTAGTTGTTGACCTTCTTCTTCGGTCGAACTGGACCGCTTCGACTTTCAAAACTCTTATAAAAATTTTTTTTGCTTGTAAGTGATTAACATTGCTGCATCATTGTTGTATAATATTTGAATATTCTAAATAGTTTTTGAAATTCTAGAATAATTATTAATAATACGTTAGTATAAACACTATCGATAGCGCACCTCGTCCTCTTGGTGAATCTGTAGTGGTTTGTCAAAGAAAATCACCGTTGAAATGAGGTGGATAAGCACAATAATAATGCTAATTTTTGAAACATTTCTGCGTCTATGCTTAACGCAAATGCATGTGAAAGTCACGTTTTGCTGATAAACGATTTTCTGATTCAAATTGTGTTACTAATGTAGTAAGAACTTTGTAATCATTATATACACCGATATAAAAATATGCATATATATAACAGCGGCAGATTCTATGTTGTGATTATTTAAATAATGAAATGTTTTATTATGTCATTCTTGTCGTTACGTTTATCTTTTTATTGGTAAGATGTAAATTTTGTGGAAAATTAATGTTAAAATTTGGAATTCTCATTGCATTATTATTAAACTCAAAGTTCTTCTTTATAATTTTTAGGATGATAATTGACTTCTTATTGGTTTCAAATGTTTCATCAAAAAGTTTCACGAAATATTCCACGCGGTACATTTAATCTGAACCAATTTGTTTAGACAGGCTGGAATATTAATATATTGCAGTCGCTGCAAATTCATCTGGGATTTCTTGATCGGATATTCTACTGAATTCACAACGCAACCTGAAAGATACTTTGTTAAATCATTTTTAGGATTTCAGTTTTGATTGTTATACGAAACTCTGAAAGCTCAATTTGTCGCGAATTGTTTTCACTAAAATTGTTATGAATAATGTTGATTTTAATGCTTAAAATCTTCAAACAATACGAGCTAAATTATTCTATTTAATTTCAAATCATCACATATCATTTTTTTAAAATATAAAACTAATTTAAACAATGGAAACAACTTTACAAAAAAAGCAAATTATGACAAGCGTAAATGAAATCATTTTCGATTGAGGGTATATATATATGTGATGGTGCTGGAGCTGTAGCTGTTGGTGTATGAATATTGCAATGTAATAATAATAATATATATATACATTATTCTTAAATTAAAACTTCTTGTTCATAATTTTTCGGATGATAATTAACATTATATTCGTTTCAAATGTTTCATCAAAACGTTTCACTTACTATTCGGCGCGGTACATTTAATCTCAACCGATTGGTTTAGACAGGCTTAAATAATAATATATTGCAGTTGCTACAAATTCATGTGAGATTTCTTGATCGAATATTCTACTAAATTCAAAACAGATGACTTTAGTCATCCATAAGCGCCTTGCGTGCTTGACCACAAATCACAATGTGATTCTGTGTTTGAACATCGTGATTCGTTGTACGGATCCTATGCAACAGTGGCATTTAAGTATCACTTGTTCACCGTTTATCCAGTGTTTCAAGGCTCGCTGAAGCTAATCTTATAGTCTCTACCTGATGACGACAAACAGCCAGAAACCGGTATCGGAATGTAATTTCGGGGGATGTGAGCAACACATAACATTGGTCATCCATAAGTGCCTTGAGAGCTTGACCACGAATCATTATGTGATTCTGTGTTTGAACATCGTGGTTCGTTGTACGGTTCGTTGAACCTGTTTGGCGTTGCTCGCCGAAGATCAGTGCTTGTACCAATAGTGTACCTGATGGAATTTATTGATTTGTCTATAAAAATGACAGTTAGATTGTTTTGTTCGCCGAAGGTATGAATATATGATGTCTTATCAACAATGTCGAGGACATTTTTCTTGCTACCAAACAACTTGATTTCATTGAACGAATAGACATCCGAATGTAACATGCCTTTGAAAACGCATCAATCTAAGACCACGCAGATTGGCAGCAGTCTTGGCTTTTCTTACCCATACCAACTTGAAGACCGAATCCATGAATTCACAGCAAAAGAAACGTAATTGATGTCACGATTTGTTGTGATTTGGAAAATGGTCTTTAGAGGAAAAGCGTGTGTAAAAGCTGCTATTTAAGTTAGGCTGATATCAGGTAATGTTTTCCCGGTTTTTTGCCTCTTATGATAAACACATTGAAAAAGCTGGTTCTAGACAATCCTGCCAAAGGGTATGCACAATGATTCTATAATGATATTTTTATTCAGGTCTATCTGATAATAAATAGCATAAAAGCTGTTCCATGGTTTTGAAAATACACAATATGTCTAGCAACTTATACGTCTGGCTCTGCGGCCGCTTACTCCCGTTGGATAATGTATTCCTGACGCAAACATTATAGCATGCTTGATATACCCCAGACAAACGGTACTTAAGCAGGTAAATTTGTTGGCTGCGTACGTATTTTGACTAGAATGTTAAGCTTGAGCATTAATTTTGAACTATCATGATGATGGGGTCTACTCATTATATACATTTGCATGAGTAATGTTGTTCAATTGTAGGCGATGTGTTCAGTTTGAATTTTATCTTCACCATAGGGTTTTCCGTTCACGACTAAAATGACTAATTGTATGAGATATGGAAGAATATTTGTGTTATTTGTGTAATCAAAGGATGTTATTCCTCTAAATCTTCACGGTCATTGTTTCCATCGGTTAATATTAGTCAGAAATCCGGTTACCTGATAGCCAATCTCTGTTTTTTTATTTTTTCATTCCGTTATACATACTGTAAAAAGTTCATTATATATTGAAAATACTTTATTGACTTTCTTACCGCCAGTTGATCCAGAATTCATATATAGATTATTTTCCACTTGAATTGTAAGTAAAATTTAGTTATACATAACATATAACTTTTATGAACAGCGCAATTTCGGTGCTTGAGAAGCACAGGTTAGAAAAATGCAAATAGAGATTGTTTCACAAATACTCATTTACACGCATTTACATCACTCAAGCAGACATTCCACGACCGGTTTCTCGCTCGATGCCCTCATCCGTTAGAAGAAGTTTCATCAGAAACCGCTCATACATCAGTTGCTTCATATGCTTCATATTTCAGATACATTATAACGAAATATTATAGTATATTAATGAGGAAATAATAGCGGTAATGTGCATATTTTCTAAATTATACCAAATCGATTTTGATGTTTCAGAGATTTAAATTTAGAAAACAAAGCAATTATATTTCGCAACATGTTAATTAATAACAGATGAAACATAAGACAGTTAGAGGAACGAATGTTACTTTATATCAAGTTTATATCAAGCACACAATTTATCAGGTAACTTAGCAATTCAGGAAAACAGCCGTTATTGCAATACTGTGAATATATACACTCTTACACGAAACAATCCTAAACTTACCATATATATATTGAACTTCGAATTCTAAGCATTTGGTTTTTTTTATGATTTTTACGAATACTGTTTTTAGATCCATACTACTAAAAATAAACATGTCCAACTATTTTGCAGTAACGTTCATAATCTATATCCGGATACAGACGATTGGATTCTCCCGAAATGATGATAGATTAGCTTTCTAATAATGCTCTGCAATCCAAAAATATAACGTTTTTAGATCTGCCAATCCGCTTTTCAATCTCCGTGTCTAGCGAGAGGTTATCCGCAATGGTTGAACTAAGATATGTGAAATCATGTACTAGTTTAAGCTGATAGTTTCCAACAGTGATGATTGGAGGCGACAAAGTTACCTGTTAGTATTGTTTGGAATATTTGTAGCTCGAGTCGGCAAGTTTATGCGGTAGAACCTTACTGTCCCTGGAGTAGGGAGAGGAGAATTGCTGTACCCGTTTTCCCACCTGCTGATTTTTGTAAACAATCGGGTCACCGGATGCAGATTTAATGGGAGCCGTTTTAAGTTGGTTTCGGCCAATGGCTCTCATGATCCCATCATACGTACCGTGAAAATCTCCGATATCTGCAGTTTTTACACATTGAGGCTAATTTCATTAAAGTAGTCGTTTGCACATCGCCTTGCAATCTGTTGGACCTTATTTCTAGCTGCTATTAGAAGTCGTCAGTTTTCGCCTGTTGGCATAGCTTTGAACCTCCAGAATGCTGACCGTTTCTCATCCAGCACAGCAGTCATCTCAGAAGCTTTTGCTTCGAACCAGTCGCTCGTTCGAGCTTTCTTCGGACCGAAAGTGGAAAGTGCGAATCGGCATATGCAGCTTTTTATCGATTCCCAGTTTTCTGAAGCAGTTTCGAGTTGGTGTTCTTGTTGAACTCTGCTGTGAAGGCTTTTGCGAATCGCGCAATTTGCACATGCGAGTGACGTCTATCCTAGGCTTAGCAGACATTTTGATGCGGTGAAATCTCTCGTGTGGAAGCTTCAGCTTTGCAAAGACACGTGAATGATCAGTGTTGCAGTATGCCCTTTTATATGATTTTGAGATGAGCACGCTTCCTATATTAGTGCGCTTAACAAGAATAATATCAAGCTAATGCAAATGCTTAGAGCGAGGATGTTTCCGAGAGACTTTATGCTGTGGTTTTGTTTGAAATTAAGTGTTAGTGACACAGTCTGAACTGTGTAGGATACTTTCAAATATAAACATGTACAGTTTTTACATCGAAATATGTTTAGCATAATTAGCATAAATTGAACTTGCTGACAGTCGCTTTCCTCTCACAAATCATTTTATGGAATTTATATACCGAATTTATCGAATACGGAAAATGTCAACGCAGTTTCACATTTCACATTATTATTTGCCATCAGACTGATCTACTGATAATTTTTCTGTATTATATATGCTTCTAAAAATAATACGTAATATTTAGAGTGTTTTCGCCAGTGTCAATTTGTCTAATAAACCCTGTATATTTTGACCCATTTTATGATTGCATTTCAAATATAACTCTAAATATGCTTGTGTTTACATCATAAAGTTGAATAAAGAAGGTATACATTTTTAGCACTGAATAATCCATTGAGCTATTTGCAGTAGTAATGTTGTTCAACTGTAGTCGATGAGCTCATTTTAAATCTATCGTCACCATGGCTTTTTCGTTTATGACCGACTGGTTATCTGAGGTATGCAAGAATTTTTATAGTATCTAGGTAATAAATATCTGCTCGCGCATACGTAAATATCTGGTTTCCGTGAAGCAGAAAATTTGGACAGGTCACAAAATAATCGGCGAGGGACATTTAATCTTATGCCATTTATTCATACAAAATGACTTAACTCGCTTTCCAGTTGAATTCCAGATATTGTTCATTCGGACTAAACGATTTTACAAGTAATACGCTCATTTTACTTATGATTCAAGAATAACCATCATAGGTACCACAGGTTTTACAATTATCTGCGATGCTATAGATTCTCTTGTTGAAACATTTAATTAGAATATCAATGGTGCTATATTCTATCCGTTAAATTAGGTTCACGTTATTAAATTTTGATGGTCGGAATAGCTGACAATTTATTCAAATATATCACTAACCACTGAAACGGTTTGCCGAAACATTTGCGTGTTTTTTTCAAATGCTCTCTGGAAATCGTGACTTATCGAATATATTCACCTAAGCGAATTAATTTTGTTCATTGAGATACATTTCTAGTCAATCTTCTGTGAATATCGTAAAAAGAAATTCGCTTATGTCAACATATGCGAGATACATTTTGTGTACGTTAGATTATTTCAATCAACTTACCGGTTTGTTGCGCAGCTTGACATGCAAATAAGTTGAGAGAATGTAATTTTTAATGTGTTTAGCACCGCTGAACATCACTCTAAATCTTGCATGTTATAAAGTCAGAGATGATGATTTATTTTTTTGCGCTGCTATGATGAAAAATAATATTTTTCTCAATAATTCCATTTCATTCTTAATTACTACACGATTCAATTAATGTTCAATGCAATTAATCACTCATTTTCCTTGTTGAATGATCAGCTAAAATTTAGGAGAAGTTTTTGATTTGAAAATTATTTTGCTTGAACAAAATTAAGGATGTTTCCGGACTGATTGCACTCATCTGTTTGAGGAAGCATGATCGGAAGCATGATATCATGGATTGATCTCTGATTTTATACCTTTACGCGTTTCTAGGAGCCTAATCAAACGTTTGCAAACTAATGATATGAAATATCCCGAAAACACTCGCGATGTGTGTGATGAAAATGCATGCAAATGCGGATCTTTTTTCATTAACTTTGGCTTAGCCTCACATTTTTGTAAGTAATCAAGTGTTTGACGAAACAAAATGCACAACTATGTTAGAGAATTTAGTCCGGTGGTTTCAACGAGTCCACAAGTTTATGAATAAATGGGTTGAACAGTTTCGTAGTAACAAAAGTATCCGAAACTGGAGTTTATTCTCAAACGTTGTTTAATAATTCTAATAGTAATGCCAACGCCAGTTGATTGTGCACAGCACAGATCCAGCTGTGGAGTTTAGTTGTTGACCTAATCCTTCGGTCGAACTGGACCGCTTCAACTTTCAAAACTCTTATAAAATTCTTTTTTGTAAGTGATTAACATTGCTGCATCATTATTGTATAATATTTGAATATTCTAAATATTTTTTGAAATTCTAGAATAATTATTAATAATACGTTAGTATAAACCTTATCGATAACGCACCTGGAGGTCTTGATGGAGCTGTAGTGGTTTGTCAAAGAAAATCACCGTTGAAATAAGGTGGGTTTGCACAATTGTGTTTCGATTTTTTGAAACATTTCTGAGTCTATGCTTAACGCAAATGCATGTGAAAGTCACGTTTTGCTGATAAACGATTTTCTGATTCAAATTGTGTTACTAATGTAGTAAGAATATTGTAATCATTATATACACCGATATAAAAATATGCATATATATAACAGCGGCAGATTCTATGTTGTTATTTTTTTAAATGATGAAATGTTTTATTATGTCATTCTGGTCGTTACGTTTAGCTTTTTATTGATAAGATGTAAATTTTGTGGAAAATTAATGTTAAAATTTGGAATTCTCAGTATTTGCATTATTATTAAATTCAAAGTTCTTCTTTATAATTTTTAGGATGATAATTGACTTCTTATCCGTTTGAAAAGTTTCATCAAAACGTTCCACAAAATATTCGACGCAGTACATTTAAGCTCAACCGATTGGTTTAGACAGGCTTAAATATTAATATATTGCAGTTGCTACAAATTCATGTGAGATTTCTTGATCGAATATTCTATAAATTCAAAACACAACTTTAGTCATCCATAAGCGCCTTGAGTGCTTGACCACGAATCATTATGTGATTCTGTGTTTGAACATCGTGATTCGTTGTACGGTGCCTATGCAACAGTGGCATTCAAGTATCACTCGTTTAGCATTTATCCACTGTTTCAAGGCTCACTGAACCTAATCTTTCTGTCTATATCTGATGAAGGCAAAAAGTCAGAATACGGTATTGGAGTGTGATTTTGGGGGATGTGAGCAACAGATAACTTTGGTCATCCATAAGCGCCTTGTGTGCTTGACCACAAATCAAAATATGATGCTGTGTTTGAACATCGTGATTCGTTGTACGGACCCTATGCAACAGTGGCATTTAAGTATCACTTGTTCACCGTTTATCCAGTGTTTCAAGGCTCGCTGAAGCTAATCTTATAGTCTCTACCTGATAAAGGCAAACAGCCAGAAACCGGTATCGGATTGTAATTTCGGGGGATTTGAGCAACACATAACATTGGTCATCCATAAGCGCCTTGAGCGCTTGACCACAAATCATTATGTGATTCTGTGTTCTAACATCGTGGTTCATTGTACGGTTCGTTGAACCTGCTTCGCGTTGCTCGTCGAAGATCAGTGCTTGTACCAATAGTGTACCTCATGAAATTTACTGATTTGTCCATAAAAAAATGACAGTAAGATTGTTTTGTTTGCCGAAGGTATGAATATATGATGTCTTATCAACAACGTCGAGGACATTTTTCTTGCTACCAAAAAACTTGATTTCATTGAACGAATAGACATTCGAATATAACATGCTTTTGAAAACGTATCAATCTAAGACCATGCAGATTGGAGCGGTGTGGCTTTTCTTACCCATACCAACTTGGAGACCGAATCCAGACTAAATGTAAACAAATCCCCAGGAGCGGATGGCATCACATCGGATGTGCTCAGCTTTGTGTACGGCTTACCAGCCTGTTTATCTATTCGTTGAATAAGTAAGTTGTACCGAAAAATTGGATATCTGGCGTGATGACACCTATCTTCAAAGGCGGTTGCCGATCTGTCGCTGCAACTTATCGTCCCGTCACACTTTTACATGTTATTGCTAAGCTCATAGAACGTATAGTCTTGAAATGAATGGTTGCACACATAGAATAGCAGAATTTGTTTTCGTCAGCGCAGCATGGAGTTCGATCTCATCGCTCTTGTCTAATGAATCTTCTCACAGCGTTAGACAACTGGACAAAGCAGTTGGATAGAAGTTCTTGCATCTACGTCTGCTACCTAGACATCTGAAAAGCTTTTGACAGAATCAATCATCATTTGCTTTTTCAACAAGTGATGCGTTTAAGAATATGTGATCCACTCCTCTCATGGTTGTGCGACTATCTGTCAGATTGCGTCGCAAAAATTAAAGTTAACCGAGCGGTACATTTATTCGTTTGCAAATTGTGCAGGCAGGTTGATATGTTAAAATATTGCAGTCGCTGCAATTGCCTGTGGGACATCTTAATCGGATATTCTACTAAATTCAAAACGCAACCTGAAAGATATATTGTCAAACAAAACATTTTTTGAGATTTCGATTTCGAGTGGTTTATGAAACTCTGAAAGCTCAATTTCTCGCGAAGTTTTTTCACTAACATTGTTATGAAAAATGTTGATTTTCATGCTTGAAATCCTCAAACAATAGGACCCAAAATATTCATTCTGACTTCGAATCAACAAATAATATATTTTTAAAATATAAAACTAATTTGAACGATGAAAACAATTTCCAAAGATTGGAATTTATGAGAAAGGTAAATAAAATCATTTGAGCGTATATATATATATATATATATATATAAATATATATATATATATATATATATTATGACGTGTAATGGTGTTTTGTCATAAAACCATGACAACATTTTGTTAGATAAACGTGGAAAAAAATCCATGATAAAAGCCAACAACAGGTTTGGTTGAGCTTTAAGCTAATTGTGTGTGAATATTGTAATTCTAATAATATTATATATATATATATATATATATGCAAGTAATCATAATAAAATTTCGTGTTTCATAATTTTTCGGATGACAATTTTGTGATGAAACAGTCTCACAGGAAAGCTATTGCTAAAACAATCCTAATGGTGCCGCCTTTATTTTCTGTCAATATAACGAACTTCCGAGAGGCTTTATGTTGTGGTTTTGTTTGAAATTAAGTGTTACTGACACAGTATGAACTGTGTAGGATACTTTCAAATATAAACATATAAAGTTATTACATCGAAATATGTTTAGCATAATCAGCATAAATTGACCTTGCTGACAGTCGCTTTCCTCTCACAAATCATTTTATGGAATTTATATACCGAATTTATCGAATACGGAAAATGTCAACGCAGTTTCACATTTCACATTATTATTTGCCATCAGACTGATCTACTGATAATTTTTCTGTATTATATATGCTTCTAAAAATAATACGTGATATTTAGAGTTTTTTCGCCAGTGACAATTTGTCTAATAAACCCTGAATATATTGACCCATTTTATGATTGCATTTCAAATATAACTCTAAAAATGCTTGTATTTACATCATAAAGTTGAATAAAGAAGGTTGTTATATTTACAAGTAAGCACGAAGCACTTATTACCGAAAGAACAGCAAGAACAAACGACCGGACTTGTGAACGAAACCAGTGTTAAATAATTGATGGACAGAGTTTAAATGCGTGGCGCGTGAGTGAGTGATCGATCGGAAATCAATAAGTCAACGCACACAGCGGACAGGTCTATGCAGCATAGACACAACAAAGGTGTACATTTTTAGCACTGAATAATCAACTGAGCTATTTGCAGTAGTAATGTTGTTCAACTGTAGTCGATGAGCTTATATTAAATCTATAGTCACCATGGCTTTTTCGTTTATGACCGACTAATTATCTGAGGTATGCAAGAATTTTTATGGTATCTAGGTAATAAATATCTGCTCGCGCATACGTAAATATCTGGTTTCCGTGAAGCAGAAAATTTGGACAGGTCACAAAATAATCAGCGAGGGACATTTAATCTTATGCCATTTATTCATAAAAAATGACTTAACTCGCTTTCCAGTAGAATTCCAGATATTGTTCATTCGGAAGAAACGATTTTACAACTAATACGCTCATTTTACTTATGATTCAATAATAACCATCATAGGTACCACAGGTTTTACAATTATCTGCGATGCTATAGATTCTCTTGTTGAAACATTTAATTAGAATATTAATGGAGCTCTATTCTATCCGTTAAATTAGGTTCACGTTATTAAATTTTGGTGGTCGGAATAGCTGACAATTTATTCAAATATATCACTAACCACTGAAACGGTTTGTAGAAACATTTGCGTGTTTTTTTCAAATGCTCTCTGGAAATCGTGACTTATCGAATATATTCACCTAAGCGAATTAATTTTGTTCATTGAGATACATTTCTAGTCAATCTTCTGTGAATATCGTAAAAAGAAATTCGCTTATGTCAACATATGCGAGATACATTTTGTGTACGTTAGATTATTTCAATCAACATACCGGTTTGTTGCGCATCTTGTCCTGCAAATAAGTTGAGAGAATGTAATTTTTGATGTGTTTAGCACCGCTGAACATCACTCTAAATCTTGCATGTTATAAAGTCAGAGATGATGTATGATGTGATCCCATGAAAATAAAATTGTTTACTTTATCAAACATATTGTGATTAATGACATTCGACGTTCCTGACAGAACATTATTTTGAAATTCGCACAAAACGGAAAAATGTTTGCCATTCGACTAAATTCAAACATTCTTTCCAAATTTGGTATAAACCCACAAATTAAATATTTCGACAAATGTATGTCATTCGCCAATTTGGTTTGATTTCGCTCCTGATTTATTTTTTTGCGCTGCTCTGATAAAAAATAACATTTTTTCATTAATTACATTTCATTCCTAATTACTACACGATTCAATTAATGTTCAATTCAATTATTCATTCATTTTCCTTGTTGAAAGATCAGCTAAAATTTAGGAGAAGTTTTTGTTTTGAAAATTATTTTGCTTGAACAAAATTAAGGATGTTTCCTGACTGATTGCACTCATCTGTTTGAGGAAGCATGATCGGAAGCATGATATCATGTATTGATCTCTGATTTTATACCTTTACGCGTTTCGAGGAGCCTAATCAAACGTTTGCAAACTAATGATATGAAATATCCCGAAAACACTCGCGATGTGTGTGATGAAAATGCATGCAAATGCGGATCATTTTTCATTAACTTTGGCTTAGCCTCACATTTTTGTAAGTAATCAAGTGATATAAAATTTTTGATCGTGTGGACGTTATACAACGAAGACTAAATCGTTCAAGAGCTTTGGTGTTTTCCGTATTTTCAGGGCGGTCAACCACTCGATGCTAAAAACGATAATATTGTAGAGAATCGCAATCTAAATTCATAAAATGACACAAATGTTTATTTATATTTAACTATTAAATTGTTGATAGACCTTGCCAAATATGCTTCGACACATTTGCCTTTCAATTATTGTTTTAATGATATTAAATTTCTTGTGTTAAGATAATACATCGCTTGAGTGTATACTACTGAGCGCGTTGATATACCAAGAACCTAGTAGAACACACGACCATTCAAATGGTTTGAGCAATCCACATTCCCGATTGGATATCCCCCGTAGAGATTTGTTTGTGAATCATTGTTAAACTTGGAACGCATAACTTGATTAAATCATGCACTTGGGACTAGCTATTGTATTTACATGGTAATTCAGCGAATGCATTAACTACCATACGTTATGAGCCTGTCAAATTTGAGTCTTGTAATGGCATATTTTTTTGACTCAATATAACTCGTTCTCGTAAGCATTTTGTTAGGAGTAATGGTTTTCTACCATAGAAAGTTTAAGTTCTGTAGTTCGTGTAGCTACATTTTCAGGTGCATCAGCGGTACAAATATACGCACTTATATTTAAAACCTCCTTGTCTGCATCAATGTATCTTGGCCTTTAAGGATATGCATTCTCTAACAAAACATTTTAATGATTATCAATCCACACACAAGCAGAAATTATATAGATGAAAAAACACTTTTCTTGATTTTCAAATCATTTAGGATTGAGCGATTGAATTTTTGTATACGACATTTGTTTCACGTGAGTTCAATGAAAGAGAGTTCACGGGCATTAATGAGATAATAAGGAAATAAAATTTCCACGAGTAAAAGATAATAATAATAAAATTAATATTATTAATAATAATATATACTTTTCCATTGAAAAATCCCGGTCTCATCAGAAATTAAGTAATCAAAGCTTAACCACGTGTTTTACTTAAAATAATGCTCCTCATTCTGGCTGTGTTAGTGAGAAATTCTCATTGTTCCTTTATTTCTCAATATTCCCTTAATTCGCTCCAATCTGTGGGATTCAGAACCTGGTATCTTAGACAAATGTGCTAAGAGTCAACTTTTCTCTGATGCTTAAAAATGCTAAACATATTAAAAACTAAACATATTTTGCCGTTTTGTAATCAGTTTCGTAAAATTCTTCGTGGTATAGGTTTCCTGTTTCCATTTATTTCAGGAAATTATCTCCAAGAGACGTTTTGGTTGCCACCACCGTGTTAGCGCATAACTCATGGAACGTAAATGTAAAAAATTTCCGAGACCAAAGGAGATAATTTGAAGGCTGCTGAAAACCTCTAATCGCAATTCTCTGAAAATTGTTTCGTATATTTTACCACATGATCCACGCTCGAGTGACACAGAACAAATTGTCAAGAAGACAATTAACACCGATTTATAAAAAGGTTGCAGGGGTTGCATTTATATTGTTATGACAATAAAAATGCTTGTGAATTGCACGATTTGATGCGAACCGGTCTTCTTTTTAAAATCATGTTTGTAATGTATTTATATTGATGTGCTTTATTCAGTAAACAATAAAAGTATAATTATTATTGATAGGTAAATAAAAATGTCATTGCCAACGAATCGCTATGTAATTGTGCAGCTGCTGGTTAGTGAATGTTGTAAAATAATGAAATTCGAATTTGTTTATTTTTAAATAATAAAGGTATATAGAAACGTAAGTATTTGCTTAAATAAATAATTTAAATGTTCGTAGTAACAAACGTACCTGGAACTGGAGTTTATTCGCAAACGTTGTTTAAAAATTCTAATATTAATGCCCAAGCAAGTTGAGTGTGCACATCGCAGATCCAGCTGTGGATTGTAGTTGTTGACCTAATCCTTCGGTCGAAGTCGACCGCTTCGACGTTTAAAACGCTTATAAAATTCGTGTATCCTTTAAGTGATTAACATTGCTACATCATTGTTGTATTATATTTGAATATTCTGAAAAAAACATGTAACCCCAAAATAACTATTAATAATACATTATTACAAACGTACTCAATGACACAACTGCAGGTCCTTCATCTGTAGTGGTTAGTTTAAGAAAATCGCTGTTGAACTGAGGTGGATAAGCACAATAATAATGCTAATTTTTGAAACATTTTTGCGTCTGTGCCTAATGTAAATGCATGTGAATATGGTTTGTGAAAATTTTCACAATAATGAAATGATATAATAATTCGATTTCGTTGATTTTTTCAATTAATTTAGATATTTAGAAACGTCAGTATTTGCACAAACAAAAGATTCAATGCATGCTGTCATGAAAAACATTCATTAGTGTCTGTAGTATAAAAATAATTGCTAAAGAATCTCTACGTGATGATTGAGCTGTAGATGCTGTTTGTGATTTTTCTAAATGAGAAATGTTAGATTAAGTCAAAGTCCTCTTGAGGTTTATCTTATTACCGGTGAAATACAAATTTTGAAGGTAATTAATTATAAATGCTTCTAAAAATAATACTTGATATTTAGCGTTTTTTCGCAAATGTCAATTGCGTAATGATCCTTGAATGTTTTGACATATTTTATGATTGCATTTCAAATATAACTTCGAAAATGCTTTTATTTCCAACATAAAGTTGAATAAAAAAGGTGCACATTTTTTAGCACCGAATAATCCATGTATGTAATTGCAGCAGTAATCTTGTTCAGCTGTCTCCACCTGTGACGGCAAACAGCCAGAAACCGGTAGTGGTGTGAAAGGGATGGGGATGTGAGCAACACATTAATTTGACATTATATTTACTACAAATGTTTCATCAAACGTTTCACGAAAATTTCGGCGCAGGAAAATTAATCGTTTGCGATTTGTGCAGGCATGCTTAAATGTTGTTATATTGCAATCGCGGCAAAAGAAAATTCTAAGTATTCAATTTTGATAGGTATAAACAGCTCAATTTCTGTCGAAGTTATGCTTCTGTAAAATTGGTAAAATTAATGTTGCTTTTATTGCCTAAAATCTGAAAAGACATTACGACCAAAATATTCCATTCAACTTCAAATCATCATATTTTATATTTCCAGAATACATTTCTAATTTACAAGATAGTAACTAATTTATAAAATGCAAATCAGGAGATGCGTAAACGAAATCATTTTCAATCAGGGAGTCAAATGTTTTTAGTATCATAAAAATGGACTTTTTATTGCACTTTATTTGAAGAGATCAACATTTTGGATCCAACAGATGCTAGTCTGCTACGGGTAAATTGTATGATTCTGAATAAACATGACAGTTTTTTATCAGCGCGAGATCTGGCAGAAACTATGCAGTCTTCTCATACATAAATTATTACTGTATTAGAAATTCGAATCTGATCAATTCTTCATTTTTGCATATATACATGTATGTTTATAAATTTGCAATTGACACTATCTCAAAATGTGAATTTCAATTATACTGTGTGCGCGTTGTGTGTTTGACGAAACAAAATGCACAACTATATTAGGGAATTTGGTCCGGTGGTTTTAACGAGTCCACTAGTTTATGAATAAATGGGTTGAACAGGTTCGTAGTAACAAAAGTATCCGAAACTGGAGTTTATTCTCAAACGTTGTTTAATAATTTTAATAGTAATTCCAACGCCAGTTGATTGTGCACAGCACAGATCCAGCTGTGCAGTTTAGTTGTTGACCTTCTTCTTCGGTCGAACTGGACCGCTTCGACTTTCAAAACTCTTATTAAATTGTTTTTTCTTGTAAGTGATTAACATTGCTGCATCATTGTTGTATAATATTTGAATATTCTAAATATTTTTTGAAATTCTAGAATAATTAATAATATTACGTTAGTATAAACCTTATCGATAACGCACCTCGAGATCTTGGTGGAGCTGTAGTGGTTTGTCAAAGAAAATCACCGTTGAAATAAGGTGGGTTTGCACAATTGTGTTTCTATTTTTTGAAACATTTCTGCGTCTATGCTTAACGCAAATGCATGTGAAAGTCACGTTTTGCTGATAAACGATTTTCTGATTCAAATTGTGTTACTAATGTAGTAAGAACTTTGTAATCATTATATACACCGATATGAAAATATGCATATATATAACAGCGGCAGATTCTATGTTGTGATTATTTAAATAATGAAATGTTTTATTATGTCATTCTCGTCGTTACGTTTATCTTTTTATTGGTAAGATGTAAATTTTGTGGAAAATTAATGTTAAAATTTGGAATTCTCATTGCATTATTATTAAACTCAAAGTTCTTCTTTATAATTTTTAGGATGATAATTGACTTCTTATTGGTTTCAAATGTTTCATCAAAACGTTTCACGAAATATTCCACGCGGTACATTTAATCTTAACCAATTTGTTTAGACAGGCTGGAATATTAATATATTGCAGTCGCTGCAAATTCATGTGGGATTTCTTGATCGGATATTCTGCTGAATTCACAACGCAACCTGAAAGATATATTGTTAAACAAATCATTTTTAGGATTTCAGTTTTGATTGATATACGAAACTCTGAAAGCTCAATTTCTCGCGAATTGTTTTCACTAAAATTGTTATGAATAATGTTGATTTTAATGCTTAAAATCTTCAAACAATACGAGCTAAATTATTCTATTTAATTTCAAATCATCACATATTATTTTTTTCAAATATGAAACTAATTTAAACAATGGAAACAACTTTACAAAAAAAGCAAATTATGACAAGCGTAAATGAAATCATTTTCGATTGAGGGTATATATATATGTTATAAAGTGACTGGTGTTTTGTCATAAAACCATGAAAACCTTTTTTTTAGTGAAACGTAGGAAAACAATCCATGATATTGCTCCAACAGGTTTTGGTTGAGCTTTAGCTGTTGGTGTGAATATTGTAATGTAATAATATATATATATATATATATGCAGTAATCTAAAATAAAATGTTCTTGTTCATAATTTTTCGGATGACAATTTTGTGATGAAACCAAGAGAACATATTTGATAGTGATACGTAGGAAAAAATCCATGATAACGCACGGATAGGTGGTGCTGGAATGTAATTGCAATGTAATTATATATATATATATATATATATGCATTATTCTTAGATTAAAACTTCTTGTTCATAATTTTTCAGATGATAATTAACATTATATTCGTTTCAAATGTTTCATCAAAACGTTTCACTTACTATTCGGCGCGGTACATTTAATCTTAACCGATTGGTTTAGACAGGCTTAAATATTAATATATTGCAGTTGCTACAAATTCATGTGAGATTTCTTGATCGAATATTCTACTAAATTCAAAACAGATGACTTTAGTCATCCATAAGCGCCTTGCGTGCTTGACCACAAATCACAATGTGATTCTGTGTTTGAACATCGTGATTCGTTGTACGGATCCTATGCAACAGTGGCATTTAAGTATCACTTGTTCACCGTTTATCCAGTGTTTCAAGGCTCGCTGAAGCTAATCTTATAGTCTCTACCTGATAAAGACAAACAGCCAGAAACCCGTATCGGATTGTAATTTCGGGGGATGTGAGCAACACATAACATTGGTCATCCATAAGTGCCTTGAGCGCTTGACCACGAATCATTATGTGATTCTGTGTTTGAACATCGTGGTTCGTTGTACGGTTCGTTGAACCTGTTTGGCGTTGCTCGCCGAAGATCAGTGCTTGTACCAATAGTGTACCTCATGAAAGTTACTGATTTGTCTATAAAAAAATGACAGTAAGATTGTTTTGTTTGCCGAAGGTATGAATATATGATGTCTTTTCAACAATGTCGAGGACATTTTTCTTGCTACCAAACAACTTGATTTCATTGTACGAATAGACATCCGAATTTAACATGCCTTTGAAAACGCATCAATCTAAGACCACGCAGATTGGCAGCGGTCTTGGCTTTTCTTACCCATACCAACTTGGAGACCGATTCACGAATTCACAGCAAGAGAAACGTAATTGATGTCACGATTTGTTGTGATTTGGAAAATGGTCTTTAAAGGGAAAGCGTGTGTAAAAGCTGCTATTTAAGTTAGGCGGATATCAGGTAATTTATTCCCGGTTTTTTGCCTCTTATGATAAACACCTTAAAAATCTGGTTCTAGACAATCCTGCCAAAGGGTATGCACAATGATTCTATAATGATATTTTTATTCAGGTATATCTGATAATATATAGCATAAAAGCTGTTCCATGGTTTTAAGAATACACAATATGTCTAGCAACTTATACGTCTGGCTCTGCGGCCGCTTACTCCCGTTGGATAATGTATTCTTGACAAAAACATTATAGCATGCTTTATATACCCCAGTAATCTTGTTCAACTGTCTCCACCTGTGACGGCAAACAGCCAGAAACCGGTAGTGGTGTGAAAGGGATGGGGATGTGAGCAACACATTAATTTGACATTATATTTACTACAAATGTTTCACCAAACGTTTCACGAAAATTTCGGCGCAGGAAAATTAATCGTTTGCGATTTGTGCAGGCATGCTTAAATGTTGTTATATTGCAATCGCGGCAAAAGAAAATTCTAAGTATTCAATTTTGATAGGTATAAACAGCTCAATTTCTGTCGAAGTTATGCTTCTGTAAAATTGGTAAAATTGATGTTGCTTTTATTGCCTAAAATCTGAAAAGACATTACGACCAAAATATTCCATTCAACTTAAAATCATCATATTTTATATTTCCAGAATATATTTCTAATTTACAAGATAGTAACTAATTTATAAAATGCAAATCAGGAGATGCGTAAACGAAATCATTTTCAATCAGGGAGTCAAATGTTTTTAGTATCATAAAAATGGACTTTTTATTGCACTTTATTTGAAGAGATCAACATTTTGGAATATAACAGATGCTAGTCTGCTACGGGTAAATTGTATGATTCTGAATAAACATGACAGTTTTTATCAGCGCGAGATTTGGCAGAAACTATGCAGTCTTCTCATACATAAATTATTACCGTATTAGAATTTCGAATCTGATCAATTCTTCATTTTTGCATATATACATATATGTTTATATATTTGCAATTGACACTATCTCAAAATGTGAATTTCAATTATACTCAAACAACTGGCCGTGTGCGCGTTGTGTGTTTGACGGAACAAAATGCACAACTATATTAGGGAATTTGGTCCGGTGGTTTCAACGAGTCCACTAGTTTATGAATAAATAGGTTGAACAGGTTCGTAGTAACAAAAGTATCCGAAACTGGAGTTTATTCTCAAACGTTGTTTAATAATTCTAATAGTAATTCCAACGCCAGTTGATTGTGCACAGCACAGATCCAGCTGTGCAGTTTAGATGTTGACCTTCTTCTTCGGTCGGACCGCTTCGACTTTCAAAACTCTTATTAAATTGTTTTTTCTTGTAAGTGATTAACATTGCTGCATCATTGTTGTATAATATTTGAATATTCTAAATATTTTTTGAAATTCTAGAATAATTAATAATATTACGTTAGTATAAACCTTATCGATAACGCACCTCGAGATCTTGGTGGAGCTATAGTGGTTTGTCAAAGAAAATCACCGTTGAAATAAGGTGGGTTTGCACAATTGTGTTTCTATTTTTTGAAACATTTCTGCGTCTATGCTTAACGCAAATGCATGTGAAAGTCACGTTTTGCTGATAAACGATTTTCTGATTCAAATTGTGTTACTAATGTAGTAAGAACTTTGTAATCATTATATACACCGATATGAAAATATGCATATATATAACAGCGGCAGATTCTATGTTGTGATTATTTAAATAATGAAATGTTTTATTATGTCATTCTCGTCGTTACGTTTATCTTTTTATTGGTAAGATGTAAATTTTGTGGAAAATTAATGTTAAAATTTGGAATTCTCATTGCATTATTATTAAACTCAAAGTTCTTCTTTATAATTTTTAGGATGATAATTGACTTCTTATTGGTTTCAAATGTTTCATCAAAACGTTTCACGAAATATTCCACGCGGTACATTTAATCTTAACCAATTTGTTTAGACAGGCTGGAATATTAATATATTGCAGTCGCTGCAAATTCATGTGGGATTTCTTGATCGGATATTCTGCTGAATTCACAACGCAACCTGAAAGATATATTGTTAAACAAATCATTTTTAGGATTTCAGTTTTGATTGATATACGAAACTCTGAAAGCTCAATTTCTCGCGAATTGTTTTCACTAAAATTGTTATGAATAATGTTGATTTTAATGCTTAAAATCTTCAAACAATACGAGCTAAATTATTCTATTTAATTTCAAATCATCACATATTATTTTTTTCAAATATGAAACTAATTTAAACAATGGAAACAACTTTACAAAAAAAGCAAATTATGACAAGCGTAAATGAAATCATTTTCGATTGAGGGTATATATATATGTTATAAAGTGACTGGTGTTTTGTCATAAAACCATGAAAACCTTTTTTTTAGTGAAACGTAGGAAAACAATCCATGATATTGCTCCAACAGGTTTTGGTTGAGCTTTAGCTGTTGGTGTGAATATTGTAATGTAATAATATATATATATATATATATGCAGTAATCTAAAATAAAATGTTCTTGTTCATAATTTTTCGGATGACAATTTTGTGATGAAACCAAGAGAACATATTTGATAGTGATACGTAGGAAAAAATCCATGATAACGCACGGATAGGTGGTGCTGGAATGTAATTGCAATGTAATTATATATATATATATATATATATGCATTATTCTTAGATTAAAACTTCTTGTTCATAATTTTTCAGATGATAATTAACATTATATTCGTTTCAAATGTTTCATCAAAACGTTTCACTTACTATTCGGCGCGGTACATTTAATCTTAACCGATTGGTTTAGACAGGCTTAAATATTAATATATTGCAGTTGCTACAAATTCATGTGAGATTTCTTGATCGAATATTCTACTAAATTCAAAACAGATGACTTTAGTCATCCATAAGCGCCTTGCGTGCTTGACCACAAATCACAATGTGATTCTGTGTTTGAACATCGTGATTCGTTGTACGGACCCTATGCAACAGTGGCATTTAAGTATCACTTGTTCACCGTTTATCCAGTGTTTCAAGGCTCGCTGAAGCTAATCTTATAGTCTCTACCTGATAAAGACAAACAGCCAGAAACCGGTATCGGAATGTAATTTCGGGGATGTGAGCAACACATAACATTGGTCATCCATAAGTGCCTTGAGCGCTTGACCACGAATCATTATGTGATTCTGTGTTTGAACATCGTGGTTCGTTGTACGGTTCGTTGAACCTGTTTGGCATTGCTCGCCGAAGATCAGTGCTTGTACCAATAGTGTACCTCATGAAATTTATTGATTTGTCTATAAAAATGACAGTTAGATTGTTTTGTTTGCCGAAGGTTTGAATATATCATGTCTTATCAACAATGTCGAGGACATTTTTCTTGCTACCAAACAACTTGATTTCATTGTACGAATAGACATCCGAATTTAACATGCCTTTGAAAACGCATCAATCTAAGACCACGCAGATTGGCAGCGGTCTTGGCTTTTCTTACCCATACCAACTTGAAGACCGAATCCACGAATTCACAGCAAAAGCAACGTAATTGATGTCACGATTTGTTGTGATTTGGAAAATGGTCTTTAGAGGGAAAGCGTGTGTAAAAGCTTCTATTTAAGTTAGGCTGATATCAGGTAATTTTTTCCCGGTTTTTTGCCTCTTATGATAAACACATTGAAAAATCTGGTTCTAGACAATCCTGCCAAAGGGTATGCACAATGATTCTATAATGATATTTTTATTCAGGTCTATGTGATAATAAATAGCATAAAAGCTGTTCCATGGTTTTGAAAATACACAATATGTCTAGCAACTTATACGTCTGGCTCTGCGGCCGCTTACTCCCGTTTGATAATGTATTCCTGACACAAACATTATAGCATGCTTGATATACCCCAGACAAACGTTACTTAAGCAGGTTAATTTGTTGGCTGCGTACGTATTTTGACTAGAATGTTAAGCTTGAGCAATAATTTTGAACCATCATGATGATGGGGTCTACTCATTATATACATTTGCATGAGTAATGTTGTTCAATTATAGGCGATGTGTTCAGTTTGAATTTTAACTTCACCATGGGTTTTCCATTCACGACTAAAATGACTAATTGTATGAGATATGGAAGAATGTTTGTGTTGTTTGTGTAATCAAAGGATGTTATTCCTCTAAATCTTCACGGTCATTGTTTCCATCGGTTAATATTAATCGGAAATCCGGTTACCTGATAGCCAATCTCTGTTTTTTTATTTTTCATTTCGTTATAGATACTGTAAAAAGTTCATTATATATTGAAAATACTTTATTGACTTTCTTACCGCCAGTTTGTCCAAAATTCATATATTCATTATTTTTCACTTGAATTGTAAATAAAATTTAGTTATACATAACATATAACTTTTATGAACAGCGCAATTTCGGTGCTTGAGAAGCACAGGTTAGAAAAATGCAAATGGAGATTGTTTCACAAATACTCATTTACACGCATTTACATCACTCAAGCAGACATTCCACGACCGGTTTCTCACTCGATGCCCTCATCCGTTAGAAGAAGTTTCATCAGAAACCGCTCATACATCAGTTGCTTCATATGCTTCATTTTTCAGATACATTATAACGAAATATTATAGTATATTAATGTGGAAATAATAGCGGTAATGTGTATATTTTCTAAATTATACCAGATCGATTCTGATGTTTCACAGGTTTAAATTTAGAAAGCAAAGCAAGTATATTTTGCAAAATGTTAATTAATAACAGATGAAACATAAGACAGTTAGAGGAACGAATGTTAATCTATATCAAGTTTATATCAAGCACACAATTTATCAGGTAACTTAGCAATTCAGGAAAACAGCCGTTATTGCAATACTGTGAATATATACATTCCTACACGAAACAATCCTAAACTTACCATATATATATTGCACTTCGAATTCTAAGCATTTGGTTCTTTTTATGATTTTTACGAATACCATTTTTAGATCCATACTACTAAAAATAAATATGTCCAACTATTTTGCAGTAAATCTCATAATCTATATCCGGATACAGACGATTGGATTCTCCCGAATTGCATTATTCCCCACCTTCTTTTCGCATCTTCTATGATTTTTACCGGCCTCTAGGAAAAGGATTTTACGATTATCTGAAGATGCATTAAGCTCATCTCAAGATTCAGTTGTGCTCCGCTGATGACATTCAAGACACTATTGTCAATCGTCATTTTCGTGAATGCAGCAGGTTGATCGCGAACATTTCTACTGAAAGTTTACATTCATTGAACAAAAGCCTTGTTTCTTGCAGATGTTTTTCCTCCCCCCAAAGCCGGTACGTTATTCCCTATTCAAATACGTATAAATTTAGAAATTCTTTTATCCCATACTTGGCCCGATTTAGGGTTCAGCAACCAAAAGCTGTTACAGAGTTGAAAGAACGCTGAACAATTTTCTAATGATGCCACGATATCCCAGTTATTTTTCGAGTTAATTTTTCAAATTCCCCTAATATTTGTCTAGCCCATGGTAACCTGACTCTATTTTAGCCCAAGTATCACTTCATTGTGTGGCACTTCATAGATATTTTATTTCATTTGCATTATATAAAGAACCTAATTTTTTTTTCCCGTAACATTTGTCTAGCCCGTGGTAACCTGACACTTCATTGGTCTAAGTATTATTTCTTTGTGCGCACGCTATACGTATTTTTTATTGGTATTATGTGGAGGAATTAATCTATTGCTGAAAATTCGTGAACACTAATAAAGTCATTCTTCTTCTTTTTATCATGCATATATTTTTCAATATACGCTCAATTCATTCCAGACTACAGACTTCTGAAACTGGTATCTTAGACAAGAGTGTCATGAGTCGAATCTATTGTGCTGGTTTTAAATGCTTCAGAATTTTTTAACTGATGCACCAAATAGATTTGGCTGAAAATGATTTTGCTGTTTCATAATAAGTTTTGTAAATAACTTTGTAGTTTAGGTTTCCAGATTCCATCTATTATAGGTAAATTCGTCGTCACTCATTGACACATAATTTGAACTATTTCCTGCCAATGCTCCTGAGATCGTGCTTATGTATATTCAACTAGACGAAAAACGTCATTTGTGAAACGGAACTTCATGATGCTGTCTATATTTACGAGTTGAGTATGGCAATTAACAAAACGTTCGGTTCTCGAGAAGCACAGGTTAAAAAAATGCAAATAGAGATTGTTACACAAATACTCATTTTCACGCATTTACATCACTCAAGCAAACATTCCACGACCGGTTTCTTGCTCAATACTCTAATTCGTTAGGGGCAGTTTGATCAGAAACCGCTCATACTTTAGTTGCTTCATATGCATCATTTTTCAGATACATTATTGCGAAATATTATAGTATGTTAATGTGGAAATAATAGCGTTAATGTGTATATTTTCTAAATTATACCAGATCGAATTTGTTGTATCACAGATTTAAATTTAGAAAGCAAAGCAAGTATATTTTGCAAAATGTTAATTAACAACAGATGAAACATAAGAAATTTAGAGGAACCAATGTTAGTTTATATCAAGTTTAAATTCGGAAGCACACAATTTATCAGGTAACTTAGCAATTCAGAAAAACAGCCGTTTTTGCAATACTGTGAATATATACACTCTTACACGAAAGCTATTGCTCAAACAATCCTAAACATACCACTTCAATTTTCTCTAATATAACGAGCTTGTTTCAATCTTCATCTTTTTCTATATATTTTACTTCGAATTCTAAGCATCTGGTTTTTTTTAATGATTTTTACGAATAGCATTTTTAGATCCATACTACTAATAATAAATATGTCCAACTATTTTGCAGTAACTCTCATATTCTATAGCCGGATACATACGATTGGATTCTCCCGAAATCATGATAGATTAGCTTTCTAATGATGCTTTGCAATCCATAAAAAACATAAAGTTTTTACATCTAAAAATTCGCTTATCAATCTCCGTTTCTAGCGAGAGGTTATCCGCAATGGTTGAACCAAGTTATGCGAAACGATATACCAGTTTAAGCTGACAGTTTCTAACAGTGATGACTGGAGGCGATGAAGTCCCTTGTCCAAGGACTTTGGTCTTACCAAGTGGCATACAAGCATACTTTTGTTTACAACTTTACCACTGTTTCAAAGCTCACTGAACCTGATCT
The DNA here is from genome assembly GCA_013407085.1 of Atriophallophorus winterbourni. Lineage (NCBI taxonomy): Eukaryota > Metazoa > Platyhelminthes > Trematoda > Plagiorchiida > Microphallidae > Atriophallophorus > Atriophallophorus winterbourni. The sequence continues at coordinate 55,252 of JACCGJ010009915.1, forward strand.
TACTGTCTCCATCTGACGACGGCAAACAGCCAGAAACCGATAGTGTTGTGTAAGGGATGGGGATGTGAGCAACACATTTCTATAAACATATAAAGTTTTTACGTCGAAATATGTTTAGCATAATTAGCATAAATTGAATTGCTGACAGTCGCTTTCCTCTCATGAATTATTTTATTGAAATTGTATACTGAATTTATCCAATACATAAAATTTCATCGCAGTTTCACATTTCAAATATTAGTCGATCTGCTGATAATTTTTGTGTATTATATATGATTCTAGAAATAATGCTTGATATTTATCGTTTTTATGCCAGTGGCAAGTTGATTGATGAACCGTGAATTTTTTGACATTTTTCATGATTGCATTTCAAATATAACTTTGAAAATGCTTGTATTTCCAACATAAAGTTGAATAAAGAAGGTAAACATTTTTAACACCAATCAATCCGTTCATGTATTTGCAGCAGTAATGTTGTTCAACTGTAGGCGATGAACTTAGTTTGTATTTTATATTTACCATGACGTTTTCTTTCAAGACGCAATTGACTGATTATCTTAGGTATGCAAGACGTTTGGTGGTATCCAAGTAATCAAAAACTTCAGGTGCAAACTTAAGAACCGGGTGACAGTTGAGCAGTAAATTTGGAGAGCTCGATCTATCTTTCCATCAATTGAAGTTAGTCGGCAATCTTTTCACCTGATAGTCAATCTTTGGGAGCTGTTTAAACTTTATTTATTTCAATATACATACAGTGAAACGTTCATGTGATCGCAGTTTTTCGTAGCAATTTTTTCCGTTTTTTAACCATTGTAATTTCAACCAATCACAAAAATGTTTTAGGTATTAAATAAACTATGAAAAATGCGTAATTTTCGCATGCATATGAGAATTTGAAAAAATATTATTGTGGTTCTACTGAAACGAGCAACAAGAACGCTGTAAGGCTGCAATCCACAATGCACAATTTTGTTGCAGTTTTTGAAACATTTCTGCGTCTATGCTCAACGCAAATGCATGTGAATATCAGGTTTTTCTGATTAAAAATTGTGGTAGAAATGTAGTAAGAATGTTGTACTCATTAATACACAGATATAAAATATGCACATATATATATATATTTATATATAACAGCGGCAGATTCTATGTTGTGATTTATTTGAATAATGAAATGTTTTATTTTAGTAACGTCAACATTTTCCTGAATACAGAATTTAAATGATTTTTCTTCATATGAAACTTAAAAAATATTTATCCGTGATACGATGGATATCAATGATTGCTAACGTACCTCTTCTTGATGATGGTGGAGATGTATTAGCTGGTTTGTGATATTTCAAATAATGAAATGTTATATGAAATGAAATATGTCTTCACTTTTATCTTTTCAAGGGTGAGAATTAATTTTTATATAATATATTAGGAAAATTAGAATCCTCAGTACTTGCATTATTAAAGGATTTAAAGATCTTGTTCATAGTTTTCTGGATGATAATTGACATTATATCTGTTACAAATGTTTCATCAAACGTTTCACGAAAATTTCAGCGCAGGAAAATTAATCGTATGCGATTTGTGCAGGCATGCTTAAATGCTATTATATTGCAATCGCAGGCACAGAAAATTCTAAGTATTCAATTTTGTTGGGTATAAACATCTCTGACAGCTCAATTTCTGTCGAAGTTATGCTTCTGTAAATTTGGTAAAATTAATGTTGCTTTTAATGCCTAAAATTTGAAATGACATTACGACCAAAATATTCCATTCAACTTCAAATCATCATATTTTATATTTCCAGAATACATTTCTAATTTACAAGATAGTAACTAATTTATAAAATGCAAATCAGGAGATTCGTAAACGAAGTCAATTTCAATCAGGGAGTCAAATGTTTTTAGTATCATAAAAAATGGAATTTTTATTGCACTTTAGTTGAAGAGATCAACATTTTGGATCCAACAGATGGTAGTCTGCTACGGGTAAATTGTAAGATTCTGAATAAACATGACAGTTTTTTATCAGCGCGAGATTTGGCAGAAACTATGCAGTCTTCTCATACATAAATTACTACTGTATTAGAATTTCGAATCTGATCAATTCTTCATTTTTGCATATATACATATATGTTTATATATTTGCAATTGACACTATCTCAAAATGTGAATTTCAATTATACTCAAACAACTGGCCGTGTGCGCGTTGTGTGTTTGACGAAACAAAATGCACAACTATATTAGGGAATTTGGTCCGGTGGTTTCAACGAGTCCACTAGTTTATGAATAAATGGGTTGAACGGGTTCGTGTTTGAACTTTATTTATTTCAATATACATACAGTGAAACGTTCATGTGATCGCAGTTTTCCGTAGCAATTTTTTCCGTATTTTAAACATACACACTCATTGTAATTTCAACCAATCACAAAAATGTTTTAGGTGTTAAATAAACTATGAAAAATGCGTAATTTTCGCATGAATATGAGAATTTGTATAAATATTATTGTGGTTCTACTGAAACGAGCAACAAGAACGCTGTAAGGCTGCAATCCACAATGCACAATTTTGTTGCAGTTTTTGAAACATTTTTGCGTCTATGCTCAACGCAAATGCATGTGAATATCAGGTTTTTCTGATTAAAAATTGTGGTAGAAATGTAGTAAGAATGTTGAAATCATTAATACACAGATATAAAATATGTATATATATATTTATATATAACAGCGGCAGATTCTATGTTGTGATTTATTTGAATAATGAAATGTTTTATTTTAGTAACGTCAACATTTTCCTGAATACAGAATATAAATGTTTTTTCTTCATATGAAACTTAAAAAATATTTATCAGTGATACGATGGATATCAATGATTGTTAACGTACCTCTTCTTAATGATGGTGTAGATGTATGAGCTGGTTTGTGATATTTCAAATAATGAAATGTTATATGAAATGAAATATGTCTTCACTTTTATCTTTTCAAGGGTGAGAATTGATTTTTATATAATATATTAGGAAAATTAGAATCCTCATTACTTGCATTATTAAAGGATTTAAAGATCTTGTTCATAGTTTTCTGGATGATAATTGACATTATATCTGTTACAAATGTTTCATCAAACGTTTCACGAAAATTTCGGCGCAGGAAAATTAATCGTTCACGATTTTTTCAGGCATGCTTAAATGCTATTATATTGCAATCGCAGGCACAGAAAATTCTAAGTATTTAATTTTGTTGGGTATAAACATCTCTGACAGCTCAATTTCTGTCGAAGTTATGCTTCTGTAAATTTGGTAAAATTAATGTTGCTTTTAATGCCTAAAATCTGAAAAGACATTACGACCAAAATATTCCATTCAACTTCAAATCATCATATTTTATATTTCCAGAATATATTTCTAATTTACAAGATAGTAACTAATTTATAAAATGCAAATCAGGAGATTCGTAAACGAAGTCAATTTCAATCAGGGAGTCAAATGTTTTTAGTATCATAAAAAATGGAATTTTTATTGCACTTTAGTTGAAGAGATCAACATTTTGGATCCAACAGATGCTAGTCTGCTACTGGTAAATTGTAAGATTCTGAATAAACATGACAGTTTTTTATCAGCGCGAGATTTGGCAGAAACTATGCAGTCTTCTAATACATAAATTTTTACTGCATTAGAATTTCGAATCTGATCAATTCTTTATTTTTTGCATAAATACATATATGTTTATACATTTGCAATTGACATTATCTCATATTGTGAATTTCAATTATACTCAAACAACTGGCCGTGTGCGCGTTGTGTGTTTGACGGAACAAAATGCACAACTATATTAGGGAATTTGGTCCGGTGGTTTCAACGAGTCCACTAGTTTATGAATAAATGGGTTGAACAGGTTCGTAGTAACAAAAGTATCCGAAACTGGAGTTTATTCTCAAACGTTGTTTATTAATTCTAATAGTAATGCCAACGTCAGTTGATTGTGCACAGCACAGATCCAGCTGTGCAGTTTAGTTGTTGACCTTCATATTCGGTCGAAATGGACCGCTTCGACTTTCAAAACTCTTATTAAATTCTTTTTTTGTAAGTGATTAACATTGCTGCATCATTGTTGTATAATATTTGAATATTGTAAATATTTTTTGAAATTCCAGAATAATTATTAATAATACGTTAGTATAAACCTTATCGATAACGCACCTCCAGGTATTGGTGGAGCTGTAGTGGTTTGTCAAAGAAAATCACCGTTGAAATAAGGTGGGTTTGCACAATTTTGTTGCTCTTTTTTGAATCATTCAAGCGTCTATGCTTAACGCAAATGCATGTGAAAGTCACGTTTTGCTGATAAACGATTTTCTGATTCAAATTGTATTACTAATGTAGTAAGAATATTGTAATCATTATATACACCGATATAAAAATATGCATATATATAACAGCGGCAGATTCTATGTTGTTATTTTTTTAAATGATGAAATGTTTTATTATGTCATTCTGGTCGTTACGTTTAGCTTTTTATTGATAAGATGTAAATTTTGTGGAAAATTAATGTTAAAATTTGGAATTCTCAGTATTTGCATTATTATTAAATTTAAAGTTCTTCTTTATAATTTTTAGGATGATAATTGACTTCTTATCCGTTTGAAAGTTTCATCAAAACGTTCCACAAAATATTCGGCGCAGTACATTTAAGCTCAACCGATTGGTTTAGACAGGCTCAAATATTAATATATTGCAGTTGCTACAATTCATGTGAGATTTCTTGATCGAATATTCTACTAAATTCAAAACACAACTTTAGTCATCCATAAGCGCCTCGAGTGCTTTACCACGAATCATTATGTGATTCTGTGTTTGAACATCGTGATTCGTTGTACGGTGCCTATGCAACAGTGGCATTCAAGTATCACTCGTTTAGCATTTATCCACTGTTTCAAGGCTCACTGAACCTAATCTTTCTGTCTATATCTGATGAAGGCAAAAAGTCAGAATCCGGTATTGGAGTGTGATTTTGGGGGATGTGAGCAACAGATAACTTTGGTCATCCATAAACTCCTTGCGTGCTTGACCACGAATCATTATGTGATTCTGTGTTTGAACATCGTGATTCGTTGTACGGTGCCTATGCAACAGTGGCATTCAAGTATCACTCGTTCACCGTTTATCCAGTGTTTCAAGGCTCGCTGAAGCTAATCTTATAGTCTCTACCTGATAAAGGCAAACAGCCAGAAACCGGTATCGGATTGTAATTTCGGGGGATTTGAGCAACACATAACATTGGTCATCCATAAGCGCCTTGAGCGCTTGACCACAAATCATCATGTGATTCCGTGTTCTAACATCGTGGTTCATTGTACGGTTCGTTGAACCTGCTTCGCGTTGCTCGTCGAAGATCAGTGCTTGTACCAATAGTGTACCTCATGAAATTTACTGATTTGTCCATAAAAAAATGACAGTAAGATTGTTTTGTTTGCCGAAGGTATGAATATATGATGTCTTATCAACAACGTCGAGGACATTTTTCTTGCTACCAAAAAACTTGATTTCATTGAACGAATAGACATTCGAATATAACATGCTTTTGAAAATAACGATTAAATTAGAGGTGTTTCGCAGCCGTGACAATTTGTCTAATAAACCCTGAATATATTGACCCATTTTATGATTGCTTTTCAAATATAACTCTAAAAATACTTGTATTTACATCATAAAGTTGAATAAAGAAGGTTGTAATATTTACAAGTAAGCACAAGGCACTTATTCCCGAAAGAACAGCAAGAACAAACGACCGGAATTGTGAACGAAACCAGTGTTAAATAATTGATGGACAGAGTTTAAATGCGTGGCGCGTGAGTGAGTGATCGATCGGAAATCAATAAGACAACGCTCACAGCGGACAGGTCTATGCAGCGTAGACACAACAAAGGTGTACATTTTTAGCACTGAATAATCAACTGAGCTATTTGCAGTAGTAATGTTGTTCAACTGTAGTCGATGAGCTCATTTTAAATCTATAGTCACCATGGCTTTTTCGTTTATGACCGACTGGTCATCTGAGGTATGCAAGAATTTTTATGGTATCTAGGTAATAAATATCTGGTTTCCGTGAAGCAGAAAATTTGGACAGGTCACAAAATAATCGTCGAGGGACATTCAATCTTATGCTATTTATTCATACAAAATGACTTAACTCGCTTTCCAGTTGAATTCCAGATATTGTTCATTCGGACGAAACGATTTTACAACTAATACGCTCATTTTACTTATGATTCAAGAATAACCATCATAGGTACCACAGGTTTTACAATTATCTGCGATGCTATAGATTCTCTTGTTGAAACATTTAATTAGAATATTAATGGAGCTCTATTCCATCCGTCAAATTAGGTTTACGTTAATAAACTTTGGTGGTCGGAATAGCTGACAATTTATTCAAATATATCACTAACCACTGAAACGGTTTGACGAAACATTTGCGTGTTTTCTTCAAATGCTCTCTGGAAATCGTGACTTATCGAATATGTTTACCTAAGCGAATTAATTTTGTTCATTGAGATACATTTCTAGTCAATCTTCTGTGAATATCGTAAAAAGAAATTCGCTTATGTCAACATATGCGAGATACATTTTGTGTACGTTAGATTATTTCTATCAACATACCGGTTCTTGGCGCAGCATTTCCTGCAAATAAGTTGAGAGAATGTAATTTTTGAAGTGTTTAGCACCGCTGAACATCACTCTAAATCTTGCATGTTATAAAGTCAGAGATGATGTATGATGTGATCCCATGAAAATAAAATTGTTTACTTTATCAAACATATTGTGATTAATGACATTCGACGTTCCTGACAGAACATTATTTTGAAATTCGCACAAAACGGAAAAATGTTTGTCATTCGACTAAATTCAACCATTCTTTCCAAATTTGGTATAAACCCAAAAATTAAATATTTCGACAAATGTATGTCATTCGCCAATTTGGTTTGATTTCGCTCCTGATTTATTTTTTTGCGCTGCTCTGATAAAAAATAACATTTATTTCATTAATTACATTTCATTCTCAATTACTACACGATTCAATCAATGTTCAATGCAATTAATCACTCATTTTCCTTGTTGAATGATCAGCTGAAATTTAGGAGAAGTTTTTGATTTGAAAATTATTTTGCTTGAACAAAATTAAGGATGTTTCCTGATTGATTGCACTCATCTGTTTGAGAAAGGCATAACTTGGAAGATGATATCAGTATGAGATCTGAGTAATACCTATATATTTATATATATATATATATATATTTATTTATATATATATATATATGCATTAATCCTAAATAAAAGTTTTTGTTTATAATTTTTCGGATAACAAATAACTTTATATTCTTTTCAAATGTTTCATCAAAACGTTTCACGAAATGTTCCACGCGGTTTATTTAATCATAACCGATTTGTTGTAATCATGAATAAAATGTTCTTGTTCATAATGTTCCGGATGACAAATTTGTGCTGAAACCAAGAAAACATATTTGATAGTGATACGTGGAAAAAATCCATGATAACGCACCGGGAGGTTGTGTTGGAGCTGTAGCTGTTGGTGTATGAATATTGTAATGTAATAATAATAATATATATATATATATGCATTATTCTTAAATTAAAACTTCTTGTTCATAATGTTTCAGATGATAATTGATTTTATACCCAAAATAATGTGTTGCTCACATCCCCATCCCTTACACACCACTACCGGTTTCTGACTGTTTGCCGTCGTCAGGTGGAGACAGTGAGATCAGCTTCAGTGAGCCTTGAAACAGTGGATTAATGGTAAACAAGGTTATACTTGTATGCCAACAGTTATATAGGGTTCGTACAACGAAGCACGAAGTTGAGGCACGGAATCACAAAGTGATACTTGGCCAAATTAAATGTTCTCGTTCATAATTATTCGGATTACAATTAACTTAATACCCGTTTTAAATGTCTCATCAAAATGTTAGTGCTACGTAGGATAAAAATCCATGATAACGCCTCAACAGTATTCGGTTGAGCTGTAGCTGTTAGTGTATAAATATTGTAATGTAATAATATATATATATATAATATAATATATATATATATATATATACTAATATCTATATATATATATATATGCAATAATCATAAAAAATTAAACGTTTTGTTTATAATTTTTCGGATACACAAATTAATTTATATTTCGTTTCAAATGTTTCATCAACCACAGGAGCTCAAGTTGAGCTCTGTGCTGTAGCGTTGGGTATGATATGTATGTAATAATTATATTGATATATGCATTATTCTTAATTAAAAACTTCTTGTTCATTATTTCAAAAATGAATAATCGATTTTATACCCAAAAAATGTGTTGCTACATCCCCATCCCTTACACACCACTACCGGTTTCTGACTGTTTGCCGTCGTCAGGTGGAGACAGTGAGATCAGTTTCAGTGAGCCTTGAAACAGTGTATTAATGGTAAACAATGTTATACGTGTATGCCAACAGTTATATAGGGTTCGTACAACGAACCACGAAGTTCAGACACGGAATCACAAAGTGATACTTGGTCAAATTAAATGTTCTTGTTCATAATTTTTCGGATTACAATTAAATTTATACCGGTTTTAAATGTCTCATCAAAATGTTAGTGCTACGTAGTATAAAAATCCATGATAACGCACCGACAGGATTCGGTTGAGCTGTAGCTGTTGGTGTATAAATATTGTAATGTAATAATATATATATATATATATATATATATATATATATATATATATATATGCAATAATCAAAAATTAAAAGTTTTTGTTTATAATTTTTCGGATAATAAATAATTTTATGTTCGTTTCAAATATTTCATCAAAACGTTTCACGAAATATTTCACGCGGTACATTTAATCTCAACCGATTTGTTTAGACAGGCTGGAATATTAATATATTGCAGTCGCTGCAAATTCATCTGGGATTTCTTGATCGGATATTCTACTGAATTCACAACGCAACCTGAAAGATACTTTGTTAAATCATTTTTAGGATTTCAGTTTTGATTGTTATACGAAACTCTTAAAGCTCAATTTGTCGCGAATTGTTTTCACTAAAATTGTTATGAATAATGTTGATTTTAATGCTTAAAATCTTCAAACAATACGAGCTAAATTATTCTATTTAATTTCAAATCATCACATATTATTTTTTCAAATATAAAACTAATTTAAACAATGGAAACAACTTCACAAAAAAAGCAAATTATGACAAGCGTAAATGAAATCATTTTCGATTGAGGTTATATATATATATATCTTTGTGTTTCACTGTGTCGTTTGTTGTGAATCTGACGTAGCTGACTCATCACTGTCTGTCCTATAATCTTTACGCGTCTAGTGTTGATTAGACATAATGACTTAACTCGCTATGAGCTATATTCTATCCGTTAAATTAGGTTCACGTTATTAAATTTTGGTGGTCGGAATAGCTGACAATTTATTCAAATATATCACTAACCACTGAAACGGTTTGTCGAAACATTTGCGTGTTTTCTTCAAATGCTCTCTGGAAATCGTGACTTATCGAATATATTCACCTAAGCGAATTAATTTTGTTCATTGAGATACATTTCTAGTCAATCTTCTGTGAATATCGTAAAAAGAAATTCGCTTATGTCAACATATGCGAGATACATTTTGTGTACGTTAGCTTATTTCAATCAACATACCGGTTCCTTGCGCAGGTTGTCCTGCAAATAAGTTGAGAGAATGTAATTTTTGAAGTGTTTAGCACCGCTGAACATCACTCTAAATCTTGCATGTTATAAAGTCAGAGAAGATGTATGATGTGATCCCATGAAAATAAAATTGTTTACTTTATCAAACATATTGTGATTAATGACATTCGACGTTCCTGACAGAACATTATTTTGAAATTCGCACAAAACGGAAAAATGTTTGTCATTCGACGAAATTCAAACATTCTTTTCAAATTTGGTATAAACCCACAAATTAAATATTTCGACAAATGTATATCATTCGCCAATTTGGTTTGATTTCGCTCCTGATTTATTTTTTTGCGCTGCTCTGATAATAAATAACATTTTTTCATTAATTCCATTTCATTCTGAATTACTACACGATTCAATTAATGTTCAATTCATTTATTCATTCATTTTCCTTGTTGAAAGATCAGCTAAAATTTAGAAGTTTTTGATTTGAAAATTATTTTGCTTGAACAAAATAAAGGCTGTTTCCTGACTGATTGCACTCATCTGTTTGAGGAAGCATGATATCATGTATTGATCTCTGATTTTATACATTTACGCGTTTCAAGGAGCCTAATCAAACGTTTGCAAACTAATGATATGAAATATCCTGAAAACACTCGCGATGTGTGTGATGAAAATGCATGCGAATGCGGATCTTTTTTCATTAACTTTGGCTTAGCCTCACATTTTTGTAAGTATTCAAGTGATATAAAATTTTTGATCGTGTGGACGTTATACAACGAAGACTAAATCGTTCAAGAGCTTCGGTGTTTTCCGTATTTTCAGGGCGGTCAACCACTCGATGCTAAAAACGATAATATTGTAGAGAATCGCAAGCTAAATTCATAAAATGACACAAATGTTTATTTATATTTAACTATTAAATTGTTGATAGACCTTGCCAAATATGCTTCGACACATTTGCCTTTCAATTATTGTTTTAATGATATTAAATTTCTTGTGTTAAGAAAATACATCGCTTGAGTGTATACTACTGAGCGCGTTGATATACCAAGAACCTAGTAGAACACCCGACCATTCAAATGGTTTGAGCAATCCACATTCCCGATTGGATATCCCCCGTAGAGATTTGTTTGTGAATCATTGTTAAACTTGGAACGCATTACTTGATTAAATCATGCACTTGGGACTGGCTATTGTATTTACATGGTAATTCAGCGAATGCATTAACTACCATACGCTATGAGCCTGTCAAATTTGAGTCTTGTAATGGTATATTTTTTGACTCAATATAACTCGTTCTCGTAAGCATTTTGTTAGGAGTAATGGTTTTCTACCATAGAAAGTTTAAGTTCTGTAGTTCGTGTAGCTACATTTTCAGGTGCATCAGCGGTACAAATATACGCACTTATATTTAAAACCTCCTTGTCTGCATCAATGTATCTTGGCCTTTAAGGATATGCATTCTCTAACAAAACATTTTAATGATTATCAATCCACACACAAGCAGAAATTATATAGATGAAAAAACACTTTTCTTGATTTTCAAATCATTTAGGATTGAGCGATTGAATTTTTGTATACGACATTTGTTTCACGTGAGTTCAATGAAAGAGAGTTCACGGGCATTAATGAGATAATAAGGAAATAAAATTTCCACGAGTAAAAGATAATAATAATAAAATTAATATTATTAATAATAATATATACTTTTCCATTGAAAAATCCCGGTCTCATCAGAAATTAAGTAATCAAAGCTTAACCACGTGTTTTACTTAAAATAATGCTCCTCATTCTGGCTGTGTTAGTGAGAAATTCTCATTGTTCCTTTATTTCTCAATATTCCCTTAATTCGCTCCAATCTGTGGGATTCAGAACCTGGTATCTTAGACAAATGTGCTAAGAGTCAACTTTTCTCTGATGCTTAAAAATGCTAAACATATTAAAAACTAAACATATTTTGCCGTTTTGTAATCAGTTTCGTAAAATTCTTCGTGGTATAGGTTTCCTGTTTCCATTTATTTCAGGAAATTATCTCCAAGAGACGTTTTGGTTGCCACCACCGTGTTAGCGCATAACTCATGGAACGTAAATGTAAAAAATTTCCGAGACCAAAGGAGATAATTTGAAGGCTGCTGAAAACCTCTAATCGCAATTCTCTGAAAATTGTTTCGTATATTTTACCACATGATCCACGCTCGAGTGACACAGAACAAATTGTCAAGAAGACAATTAACACCGATTTATAAAAAGGTTGCAGGGGTTGCATTTATATTGTTATGACAATAAAAATGCTTGTGAATTGCACGATTTGATGCGAACCGGTCTTCTTTTTAAAATCATGTTTGTAATGTATTTATATTGATGTGCTTTATTCAGTAAACAATAAAAGTATAATTATTATTGATAGGTAAATAAAAATGTCATTGCCAACGAATCGCTATGTAATTGTGCAGCTGCTGGTTAGTGAATGTTGTAAAATAATGAAATTCGAATTTGTTTATTTTTAAATAATAAAGGTATATAGAAACGTAAGTATTTGCTTAAATAAATAATTTAAATGTTCGTAGTAACAAACGTACCTGGAACTGGAGTTTATTCGCAAACGTTGTTTAAAAATTCTAATATTAATGCCCAAGCAAGTTGAGTGTGCACATCGCAGATCCAGCTGTGGATTGTAGTTGTTGACCTAATCCTTCGGTCGAAGTCGACCGCTTCGACGTTTAAAACGCTTATAAAATTCGTGTATCCTTTAAGTGATTAACATTGCTACATCATTGTTGTATTATATTTGAATATTCTGAAAAAAACATGTAACCCCAAAATAACTATTAATAATACATTATTACAAACGTACTCAATGACACAACTGCAGGTCCTTCATCTGTAGTGGTTAGTTTAAGAAAATCGCTGTTGAACTGAGGTGGATAAGCACAATAATAATGCTAATTTTTGAAACATTTTTGCGTCTGTGCTTAATGTAAATGCATGTGAATATTCAAGGTTTGCTGATAAAAGATTTTTGGTTGGATAATTGTGGTTCTAATTTAGCAAGAATGTTGTGATAATTATATGCAAAGATATACAAAATATACACATATATAACGACAATGAAAATGCTTGTGGATTTCACGATTTGATCTGATTCGATCTTCTGTTTCGAAATCGTGTTTGTAATGTAGTTATCATAATGTGCTACATTTAGAAAACCATAAAAAGTATATTTATAACGAAACGTAAATAATAATTTCAACGAACCACCAGTAAATTTTCGGGGAACCGCTGGTTTGTGAAAATTTTCACAATAATGAAATGATATAATAATTCGATTTCGTTGATTTTTTCAAAATTTATTTAGATATTTAGAAACGTCAGTATTTGCACAAACAAAAAAATTTAATGCATGCTGTCATAAAAAACATTTATTAGTGTCTGTAGTATAAAAATAATTGCTAAAGAATCTCTACGTGATGATTGAGCTGTAGATGCTGTTTGTGATTTTTCTAAATGAGGAATGTTAGATTAAGTCAAAGTCCTCTTGAGGTTTATCTTATTACTGGTGAAATAAAAATTTTGTAAGTGATTAATTATGAAATTTATAATCCTCAGTATTTGCATTAATACAGAATTTGAATATATTGTTCATAGATTTCCGGATAATAATTGACATAAGATCCGTTTTAAATGTTTCATGAATCGGATCACGAAATATTCGGCGCGGGACATTTAATATTTTGCGATTTTTTCAGGCATGTTGACATGTTATTATATTGCAATCGCTGACACAGATATATTGTTGAACAGAACATTCTTAGGATTCACTTTTGTTTGGCATATACATCACTGAAAGTTTAATTTATGGCGATCTTATACTTCTGTTAAATTGGTAAAACTAATGTTGATTTTAATGCCTAAAATCAAGAAAAACAATACTACTTAAAATATTCCATTCAACGTGAAATCATTAAATTTTATATTTTCAAAGTATATTTCTAATTTACATGATAGTAAATAGATTAAAAAAGCAAATTAAGAGACGCGTAAACAAAATCATTTAGAATTAGGGGGTAAAATGTTGAATCAGTTTATCACCATGCCGCAAGTTTCACTATCATAAAAACGGATTTTTTTGCAATGTATTTGAATGGATCAACATTTTGGAGCCACCGGATTCTAGCATGTTACTGGTAAATTGTATGATTCTGAATAAACATGATTTTTATATCACCGCGAGATTTTACAGAAATTACTGAGACTTCTAAAACAAATTAATACAGTATCAGACTTTTGAATCTGATCAATTCATCATTGTTTTTTACATATATACATATATGTTTATATATTAGCAATTGACATTATCTTAAATTGTATCTGTTGGTGTATGAATATTGTAATGTATTAAAATATATAAATATGCATTAATCATAAATTAAAAGTTTTTGTTTATAATTTTTGGGATAACAAATAAATTTAAATTACTGATTATGACTGTGAAGAGAACATTATTTGGCCCCATCCTGCTTTTCCGATTCACCTTCCACCAACGTATCCGAAGTCGGATTGCTGGAAATCTGTCTGCATTAGCCCGATTCCAAAGAAAGATCCCGGTAAATACCGTCCTATCGCGTGCACGTCGCAGATGCATAAGGTACATGAGAAAATAGTTTTACGGCGACTCGTGTCCAGCTGTCAGGTGCATGATGCTCATCAGTTCGCGTACCGGAAAAATCGTTCAACTGTCGATGCTGTCGCTGTCCTCAGATTTTATCTCACGTTCTCTAGATAGCAAAACTTTGGATTACACAAATGCCTTTAACAGTGTTCTAGGAAACTCCTTACTTAAAAAAATTATCTGATCTTGGCGTCACGGCAAATATTCTTCATTGGCTGTATCCTATTTTGAGGGTCGTATCCAATACACATTCGCGAAGGACCAAACCTCCCGTGAAATAGCTATTCTCCGTGGTGTCCTTCAAGGTGCAATATTGTCCCCATTCCTATTTTCCCTTTATATTTCTGATCTTCTGTCTGACCTATCTGCAATTACCCTCAAATACGCTGATGATGTTGCCATTGTTGTAAATCAATTTCGTCGGATCGAGCAACATGCCTTAGGATCAATGGCAACGAACATTGGTCAATGGTCCTCCACGATTGGTTGAATCCTTCTAAATGCAGCGAAATTGTATTTTCTAACATGATTGGACAGCGTTGATTAGCCCTTCATCAAGAAATTCCTCGCGTTTTTCCTAACGGCTTGGTGTTAGACTTATGCTGCAGCTTTAATTATCTTGGTGTTACAATATCTGAAAATCTTAGCTGGACTGAAAATGTTACAAGAGCATTCATAAAAGCGCGCCAACTGTCATTCTACGCACTACGTATCCGTTCTTTCTACGTTCCACCAAATCTCATTCAACTTTTCGCTTTTTTCTTGCATTATTCCCCACCTTCTTCTCGCATTTCCTGTGATTTTTCCCGGCCTTTTGGAAAAGGATTTCACGATGATCAGAAGATGCAATAAGCTCATCTCAATATTCAGTTGTGTTTCCGCTGATGACATTCAAGACACTATTGTCAATCGTCATTTTCGGGAATGCAGCAGATTGATCGCGAACATTTCTACTGATAGTTTACATCCATTGAACAAAAGCCTTGTTTCTTGCAGATGTTTTTCTTCCACCCAAAGCCGGTACGTTATTCCCTATTCAAAAACGAATAAATTTAGAAATTCTTTTATTACATACTTGGCCCGATACATGGTACAGCAATCAAGAGCTGTTACAGAGTTGAAAGAACGCTTGACAATTTTCTAATGATGCCACGATGTCCCAGTTAATTTTCGAGTTAATTTTTTAAACTCCGCTAACATTTGTCTAGCCCATGGTAACCTGACACTATTTTAGCCCAAGTATTACTTCATTATGTGGCACTTCATATATATTTTATTTTATTTGCATTATATAAAGAACCTAATTTTTTATTCCCGTGACATTTGTCTAGCCCGTGGTAATCTGACACTCCATTGGCCTATGTATTATTTCATTGTGCACACGCTATACGTATTTTTTTATTGGTATTATGTGGAGAAATTAATCTATTGCTGAAAATTCGTGAACACTAATAAAGTCATTCTTCTTCTTCTCATCATGCATATAATTTTCAATATACACTCAATTCATTCCAGTCTACAGACTTCTGAAACTGGTATCTTAGACAAGAGTGTCATGAGTCGAACCTATTGTGCTGGTTATAAATGCTTCAGAATTTATTAACTGATGCACCAAATAGATTTGGCAGAAAATGATTTTGTCGTTTCATACTCAGTTTCGTAAATTACTTTGTAGTTTAGGTTTCCAGATTCCATTTATTATAGGCAAATACGTCGTCACTCATTGACACAATTTGAACTATTTCCTGCCAATGCTCCGGAGATCGTGCTTATGTATATTCAACTAGACGAAAAAAGTCATTTGTAAAACGGAACTTCATGATGCTGTCTATACTTACGAGTTGAGTATGGCAATTAACAAAACGTTCGGTGCTTGAGAAGCACAGGTTAAAAAATGCAAATAGAGATTGTTTCACAAATACTCATTTTCACGCATTTACATCACTCAAGCAGACATTTTACGAACGAATTCTCGCTCAATGCTCTAATCCGTTAGGGGCAGTTTGATCAGAAACCGCTCATACTTTAGTTGCTTCATATGCATCAATTTTCAGATACATTATTGCGAAATATAATAGTATGTTAATGTGGAAATAATAGCGTTAATGTGTATATTTTCTAAATTATACCAGATCGAATTTGTTGTATCACAGATTTAAATTTAGAAAGCAAAGCAAGCATATTTTGCAAAATGTTAACTAATAACAGATGAAACGTGAGAAAGTTAGAGGAACGAATGGTACTTTATATCAAGTTTAAATTCGGAAGCACACAATTTATCAGGTAACTTAGCAATTCAGAAAAACAGCCGTTATTGCAATACTGTGAATATATACACTCTTATACGAAACAATCTTAAACTTACCACCTTAATTTCCTCTAATATAACGAACTTGTTTCACTCTTTATCTTTTTTCATATATTGAACTTCGAATTCTAAGCATTTGGTTTTTTTATGATTTTTACGTATACCATTTTTAGATCCATACTACTAATAATAAATATGTCCAACTATTTTGCAGTAACGCTCATATTCTATATCCGGATACATACGATTGGATTCTCCCGAAATCATGATAGATTAGCTTTCTAATGATGCTCTGCAATCCAAAAATATAACGTGTTTACATCTGCCAATCCGCTTATCAATCTCCGTGTCTAGCGAGAGGTTATCCGCATTGGTTGAACTAAGATATGTGAAATGATGTACTAGTTTAAGCTGACAGTTTCCAGCAGTGATGATTGGAGGCGACAAAGTTCCCTGTTAGTATTGTTTGGAATATTTGTAGCTCGAGTCGGCAAGTTTATGCGGTAGAACCTTACTGTCCCTGGAGTAGAGAGAGGAGAATTGCTGTACCCGTTTTCCCATCTGCTGATTTTTGTAAACAATCGGGTCACCGGATGCAGATTTAATGGGATCCGTTTTAAGTTGGTTTGGGCCAATGGCTCTCATGATCCCATCATACGTACCGTGAAAATCTCCGATATCCGCAGTTTTTACACATTGAGGCTAATTTCATTAAAGTAGTCGTTTGCACATCGCCTTGCAATCTGTTGGACCTTATTTCTAGCTGCTATTAGAAGTCGTCAGTTTTCGCCTGTTGGCATAGCTTTGAACCTCCAGAATGCTGACCGTTTCTCATCCAGCACAGCAGTCATCTCAGAAGCTTTTGCTTCGAACCAGTCGCTCGTTCGAGCTTTCTTCGGACCGAAAGTGGAAAGTGCGAATCGGCATATGCAGCTTTTTATCGATTCCCAGTTTTCTGAAGCAGTTTCGAGTTGGTGTTCTTGTTGAACTCTGCTGTGAAGGCTTTTGCGAATCGCGCAATTAGATTAGGTTTGCACGTGCGAGTGACGTCTATCCTAGGCTTGGCAGATATTTTGGTGCGGTGAAATCTCTTGTGCGGAAGCTTCAGTTTTGCAAAGACACGTGAATGATCAGTGTTGCAGTCTGCCCTTTTATATGATTTTGAGAAGAGCACGCTTCCTATATTAGTGCGCTTAACAAGAATAATATCAAGCTAATGCAAATGCTTAGAGCGAGGATGTTTCCGAGAGACTTTATGCTGTGGTTTTGTTTGAAATTAAGTGTTAGTGACACAGTATGAACTGTGTAGGATACTTTCAAATATAAACATATAAAGTTTTTACATCGAAATATGTTTAGCATAATTAGCATAAATTGACCTTGCTGACAGTCGCTTTCCTCTCACAAATCATTTCATGGAATTTATATACCGAATTTATCGAATACGGAAAATGTCAACGCAGTTTCACATTTCACATTATTAATTGCCATCAGACTGATCTACTATTAATTTTTCTGTATTATATATGCTTCTAAAAATAAAACGTAATATTTAGAGTGTTTTCGCCAGTCAATTTGTCTAATAAACCCTGTATATATTGACCCATTTTATGATTGCATTTCAAATATAACTCTAAATATGCTTGTATTTACATCATAAAGTTGAATAAAGAAGGTATACATTTTTAGCACTGAATAATCCATTGAGCTATTTGCAGTAGTAATGTTGTTCAACTGTAGTCGATGAGCTCATTTTAAATCTATCGTCACCATGGCTTTTTCGTTTATGACCGACTGGTTATCTGAGGTATGCAAGAATTTTTATAGTATCTAGGTAATAAATATCTGCTCGCGCATACGTAAATATCTGGTTTCCGTGAAGCAGAAAATTTGGACAGGTCACAAAATAATCGGCGAGGGACATTTAATCTTATGCCATTTATTCA
Source organism: Atriophallophorus winterbourni (assembly GCA_013407085.1). Taxonomy (NCBI): domain Eukaryota; kingdom Metazoa; phylum Platyhelminthes; class Trematoda; order Plagiorchiida; family Microphallidae; genus Atriophallophorus; species Atriophallophorus winterbourni. The sequence goes on from JACCGJ010009915.1 coordinate 73,893, forward strand.
TACAAAATGACTTAACTCGCTTTCCAGTTGAATTCCAGATATTGTTCATTCGGACTAAACGATTTTACAAGTAATACGCTCATTTTACTTATGATTCAAGAATAACCATCATAGGTACCACAGGTTTTACAATTATCTGCGATGCTATAGATTCTCTTGTTGAAACATTTAATTAGAATATCAATGGTGCTATATTCTATCCGTTAAATTAGGTTCACGTTATTAAATTTTGATGGTCGGAATAGCTGACAATTTATTCAAATATATCACTAACCACTGAAACGGTTTGCCGAAACATTTGCGTGTTTTTTTCAAATGCTCTCTGGAAATCGTGACTTATCGAATATATTCACCTAAGCGAATTAATTTTGTTCATTGAGATACATTTCTAGTCAATCTTCTGTGAATATCGTAAAAAGAAATTCGCTTATGTCAACATATGCGAGATACATTTTGTGTACGTTAGATTATTTCAATCAACTTACCGGTTTGTTGCGCAGCTTGACATGCAAATAAGTTGAGAGAATGTAATTTTTAATGTGTTTAGCACCGCTGAACATCACTCTAAATCTTGCATGTTATAAAGTCAGAGATGATGTATGATGTGATCCCATGAAAATAAAATTGTTTACTTTATCAAACATATTGTGATTAATGACATTCGACGTTCCTGACAGAACATTATTTTGAAATTCGCACAAAACGGAAAAATGTTTGCCATTCGACTAAATTCAAACATTCTTCCCAAATTTGGTATCAACCCACAAATTAAATATTTCGACAAATGTATGTCATTCGCCAATTTGGTTTGATTTCGCTCCTGATTTATTTTTTGGCGCTGCTCTGATAATAAATAACATTTTTTCATTAATTCCATTTCATTCTTAATTACTACACGATTCAATTAATGTTCAATTCATTTATTCATTCATTTTCCTTGTTGAAAGATCAGCTAAAATTTAGAAGTTTTTGATTTGAAAATTATTTTGCTTGAACAAAATAAAGGCTGTTTCCTGACTGATTGCACTCATCTGTTTGAGGAAGCATGATATCATGTATTGATCTCTGATTTTATACGTTTACGCGTTTCAAGGAGCCTAATCAAACGTTTGCAAACTAATGATATGAAATATCCTGAAAACACTCGCGATGTGTGTGATGAAAATGCATGCGAATGCGGATCTTTTTTCATTAACTTTGGCTTAGCCTCACATTTTTGTAAGTAATCAAGTGATATAAAATGTTTGATCGTGTGGACGTTATACAACGAAGACTAAATCGTTCAAGAGCTTCGGTGTTTTCCGTATTTTCAGGGCGGTCAACCACTCGATGCTAAAAACGATAATATTGTAGAGAATCGCAATCTAAATTCATAAAATGACACAAATGTTTATTTATATTTAACTATTAAATTGTTGATAGACCTTGCCAAATATGCTTCGACACATTTGCCTTTCAATTATTGTTTTAATGATATTAAATTTCTTGTGTTAAGATAATACATCGCTTGAGTGTATACTACTGAGCGCGTTGATATACCAAGAACCTAGTAGAACACACGACCATTCAAATGGTTTGAGCAATCCACATTCCCGATTGGATATCCCCCGTAGAGATTTGTTTGTGAATCATTGTTAAACTTGGAACGCATAACTTGATTAAATCATGCACTTGGGACTAGCTATTGTATTTACATGGTAATTCAGCGAATGCATTAACTACCATACGTTATGAGCCTGTCAAATTTGAGTCTTGTAATGGCATATTTTTTTGACTCAATATAACTCGTTCTCGTAAGCATTTTGTTAGGAGTAATGGTTTTCTACCATAGAAAGTTTAAGTTCTGTAGTTCGTGTAGCTACATTTTCAGGTGCATCAGCGGTACAAATATACGCACTTATATTTAAAACCTCCTTGTCTGCATCAATGTATCTTGGCCTTTAAGGATATGCATTCTCTAACAAAACATTTTAATGATTATCAATCCACACACAAGCAGAAATTATATAGATGAAAAAACACTTTTCTTGATTTTCAAATCATTTAGGATTGAGCGATTGAATTTTTGTATACGACATTTGTTTCACGTGAGTTCAATGAAAGAGAGTTCACGGGCATTAATGAGATAATAAGGAAATAAAATTTCCACGAGTAAAAGATAATAATAATAAAATTAATATTATTAATAATAATATATACTTTTCCATTGAAAAATCCCGGTCTCATCAGAAATTAAGTAATCAAAGCTTAACCACGTGTTTTACTTAAAATAATGCTCCTCATTCTGGCTGTGTTAGTGAGAAATTCTCATTGTTCCTTTATTTCTCAATATTCCCTTAATTCGCTCCAATCTGTGGGATTCAGAACCTGGTATCTTAGACAAATGTGCTAAGAGTCAACTTTTCTCTGATGCTTAAAAATGCTAAACATATTAAAAACTAAACATATTTTGCCGTTTTGTAATCAGTTTCGTAAAATTCTTCGTGGTATAGGTTTCCTGTTTCCATTTATTTCAGGAAATTATCTCCAAGAGACGTTTTGGTTGCCACCACCGTGTTAGCGCATAACTCATGGAACGTAAATGTAAAAAATTTCCGAGACCAAAGGAGATAATTTGAAGGCTGCTGAAAACCTCTAATCGCAATTCTCTGAAAATTGTTTCGTATATTTTACCACATGATCCACGCTCGAGTGACACAGAACAAATTGTCAAGAAGACAATTAACACCGATTTATAAAAAGGTTGCAGGGGTTGCATTTATATTGTTATGACAATAAAAATGCTTGTGAATTGCACGATTTGATGCGAACCGGTCTTCTTTTTAAAATCATGTTTGTAATGTATTTATATTGATGTGCTTTATTCAGTAAACAATAAAAGTATAATTATTATTGATAGGTAAATAAAAATGTCATTGCCAACGAATCGCTATGTAATTGTGCAGCTGCTGGTTAGTGAATGTTGTAAAATAATGAAATTCGAATTTGTTTATTTTTAAATAATAAAGGTATATAGAAACGTAAGTATTTGCTTAAATAAATAATTTAAATGTTCGTAGTAACAAACGTACCTGGAACTGGAGTTTATTCGCAAACGTTGTTTAAAAATTCTAATATTAATGCCCAAGCAAGTTGAGTGTGCACATCGCAGATCCAGCTGTGGATTGTAGTTGTTGACCTAATCCTTCGGTCGAAGTCGACCGCTTCGACGTTTAAAACGCTTATAAAATTCGTGTATCCTTTAAGTGATTAACATTGCTACATCATTGTTGTATTATATTTGAATATTCTGAAAAAAACATGTAACCCCAAAATAACTATTAATAATACATTATTACAAACGTACTCAATGACACAACTGCAGGTCCTTCATCTGTAGTGGTTAGTTTAAGAAAATCGCTGTTGAACTGAGGTGGATAAGCACAATAATAATGCTAATTTTTGAAACATTTTTGCGTCTGTGCCTAATGTAAATGCATGTGAATATGGTTTGTGAAAATTTTCACAATAATGAAATGATATAATAATTCGATTTCGTTGATTTTTTCAATTAATTTAGATATTTAGAAACGTCAGTATTTGCACAAACAAAAGATTCAATGCATGCTGTCATGAAAAACATTCATTAGTGTCTGTAGTATAAAAATAATTGCTAAAGAATCTCTACGTGATGATTGAGCTGTAGATGCTGTTTGTGATTTTTCTAAATGAGAAATGTTAGATTAAGTCAAAGTCCTCTTGAGGTTTATCTTATTACCGGTGAAATACAAATTTTGAAGGTAATTAATTATAAATGCTTCTAAAAATAATACTTGATATTTAGCGTTTTTTCGCAAATGTCAATTGCGTAATGATCCTTGAATGTTTTGACATATTTTATGATTGCATTTCAAATATAACTTCGAAAATGCTTTTATTTCCAACATAAAGTTGAATAAAAAAGGTGCACATTTTTTAGCACCGAATAATCCATGTATGTAATTGCAGCAGTAATCTTGTTCAGCTGTCTCCACCTGTGACGGCAAACAGCCAGAAACCGGTAGTGGTGTGAAAGGGATGGGGATGTGAGCAACACATTAATTTGACATTATATTTACTACAAATGTTTCATAAAACGTTTCACGAAAATTTCGGCGCAGGAAAATTAATCGTTTGCGATTTGTGCAGGCATGCTTAAATGTTGTTATATTGCAATCGCGGCAAAAGAAAATTCTAAGTATTCAATTTTGATAGGTATAAACAGCTCAATTTCTGTCGAAGTTATGCTTCTGTAAAATTGGTAAAATTAATGTTGCTTTTATTGCCTAAAATCTGAAAAGACATTACGACCAAAATATTCCATTCAACTTCAAATCATCATATTTTATATTTCCAGAATACATTTCTAATTTACAAGATAGTAACTAATTTATAAAATGCAAATCAGGAGATGCGTAAACGAAATCATTTTCAATCAGGGAGTCAAATGTTTTTAGTATCATAAAAATGGACTTTTTATTGCACTTTATTTGAAGAGATCAACATTTTGGATCCAACAGATGCTAGTCTGCTACGGGTAAATTGTATGATTCTGAATAAACATGACAGTTTTTTATCAGCGCGAGATCTGGCAGAAACTATGCAGTCTTCTCATACATAAATTATTACTGTATTAGAAATTCGAATCTGATCAATTCTTCATTTTTGCATATATACATGTATGTTTATAAATTTGCAATTGACACTATCTCAAAATGTGAATTTCAATTATACTGTGTGCGCGTTGTGTGTTTGACGAAACAAAATGCACAACTATATTAGGGAATTTGGTCCGGTGGTTTTAACGAGTCCACTAGTTTATGAATAAATGGGTTGAACAGGTTCGTAGTAACAAAAGTATCCGAAACTGGAGTTTATTCTCAAACGTTGTTTAATAATTTCAATAGTAATTCCAACGCCAGTTGATTGTGCACAGCACAGATCCAGCTGTGCAGTTTACTTGTTGACCTTCTTCTTCGGTCGAACTGGACCGCTTCGACTTTCAAAACTCTTATTAAATTGTTTTTTCTTGTAAGTGATTAACATTGCTGCATCATTGTTGTATAATATTTGAATATTCTAAATATTTTTTGAAATTCTAGAATAATTAATAATATTACGTTAGTATAAACCTTATCGATAACGCACCTCGAGATCTTGGTGGAGCTATAGTGGTTTGTCAAAGAAAATCACCGTTGAAATAAGGTGGGTTTGCACAATTGTGTTTCTATTTTTTGAAACATTTCTGCGTCTATGCTTAACGCAAATGCATGTGAAAGTCACGTTTTGCTGATAAACGATTTTCTGATTCAAATTGTGTTACTAATGTAGTAAGAACTTTGTAATCATTATATACACCGATATGAAAATATGCATATATATAACAGCGGCAGATTCTATGTTGTGATTATTTAAATAATGAAATGTTTTATTATGTCATTCTCGTCGTTACGTTTATCTTTTTATTGGTAAGATGTAAATTTTGTGGAAAATTAATGTTAAAATTTGGAATTCTCATTGCATTATTATTAAACTCAAAGTTCTTCTTTATAATTTTTAGGATGATAATTGACTTCTTATTGGTTTCAAATGTTTCATCAAAACGTTTCACGAAATATTCCACGCGGTACATTTAATCTTAACCAATTTGTTTAGACAGGCTGGAATATTAATATATTGCAGTCGCTGCAAATTCATGTGGGATTTCTTGATCGGATATTCTGCTGAATTCACAACGCAACCTGAAAGATATATTGTTAAACAAATCATTTTTAGGATTTCAGTTTTGATTGATATACGAAACTCTGAAAGCTCAATTTCTCGCGAATTGTTTTCACTAAAATTGTTATGAATAATGTTGATTTTAATGCTTAAAATCTTCAAACAATACGAGCTAAATTATTCTATTTAATTTCAAATCATCACATATTATTTTTTTCAAATATAAAACTAATTTAAACAATGGAAACAACTTTACAAAAAAAGCAAATTATGACAAGCGTAAATGAAATCATTTTCGATTGAGGGTATATATATGTTATAAAGTGACTGGTGTTTTGTCATAAAACCATGAAAACCTTTTTTTTAGTGAAACGTAGGAAAACAATTCATGATATTGCTCCAACAGGTTTTGGTTGAGCTTTAGCTGTTGGTGTGTGAATATTGTAATGTAATAATATATATATATATATATATGCAGTAATCTAAAATAAAATGTTCTTGTTCATAATTTTTCGGATGACAATTTTGTGATGAAACCAAGAGAACATATTTGATAGTGATACGTAGGAAAAAATCCATGATAACGCACGGATAGGTGGTGCTGGAATGTAATTGCAATGTAATTATATATATATATATATATATATGCATTATTCTTAGATTAAAACTTCTTGTTCATAATTTTTCAGATGATAATTAACATTATATTCGTTTCAAATGTTTCATCAAAACGTTTCACTTACTATTCGGCGCGGTACATTTAATCTTAACCGATTGGTTTAGACAGGCTTAAATATTAATATATTGCAGTTGCTACAAATTCATGTGAGATTTCTTGATCGAATATTCTACTAAATTCAAAACAGATGACTTTAGTCATCCATAAGCGCCTTGTGAGACCGAATCCAGACTAAATGTAAACAAATCCCCAAGAGCGGATGGCATCACATCGGATGTGCTCAGCTTTGTGAACGGCTCACCAGCCTGTTTATCTATTCGTTGATTGAGTAAGTTGTACCGAAAGATTGGATATCTGGCGTGATAACACCTATCGTCAAAGGCGGTTGCCGATCTGTCGCTGCAACTTATCGTCCCGTCACACTTTTACATGTTATTGCTAAGCTCATAGAACGTATAGTCTTGAAATAAATGGTTGCACACATAGAATCGCAGAATTTGTTTTCGTCAGCGCAGCATGGAGTTCGATCTCATCGCTCTTGTCTAATGAATCTTCTCACAGCGTTAGACAACTGGACAAAGGAGTTGGATAGAAGTTCTTGCATCTACGTCTGCTACCTAGACATCTCAAAAGCTTTTGACAGAGTCAATCATCATTTGCTTTATCAACAAGTGATGCGTTTAAGAATATGTGATCCACTCCTCTCATGGTTGTGCGACTATCTGTCAGATTGCGTCGCGAAAATTAAAGTTAACCGAGCGGTATCTTAAATGTTCAAAACCATGAGTGGAATCCCACTCCTCTTTCTGATGTACATAAATGAATTACCCCGACTCATTATGTCCAAAATGGTCCTGTTCGCGGATGACATTAAAATGTGGAAGCCAATAAGTTCTGCAGAGGATTGTGAAAAACTGCAAATGGATTTGGACAGGGTGTCGAATTGGGCTGTAAGATGCTCCATCTTGGTAAGAATGTTCCATGTACACATTGATTGGGAACTGAAAACCTAGCATGGAGCTCGGTGGAAAATGACCTTGTAGTGTGGATTAGCAGGAACCTGAAGGGCACAGTGCACTGCTAGAACATATATCGACGGGCAAACAGATTGTTAGGTATCTTTCGAAGAATATTTGGAAGATTCTCTCTGGTAACGTTACCACGTATAATGAATGTCTGCCTTCGCCCCGCGATGGAGTATGCGGTAGAGGTCTGGGTTCCTTGGCTGCGAAAAGATATTGATCTCTTCGATAAAATCAATCATATAGCAACAAATTTAGTGATGGGTCATCGCAATGTTCCGTACAGCGGAAGATTGCGACGTCTAGGTCTATGCAACTTTACCCAAAGGAGGATACGACTTCTGACTTATAGAATTGTGTCTACTTACTTACTTTTACCTTAATATAACGAACTTCCGAGAGGCTTTATGTTGTGGTTTTGTTTGAAATTAAGTGTTACTGACACAGTATGAACTGTGTAGGATACTTTCAAATATAAACATATAAAGTTATTACATCGAAATATGTTTAGCATAATCAGCATAAATTGACCTTGCTGACAGTCGCTTTCCTCTCACAAATCATTTTATGGAATTTATATACCGAATTTATCGAATACGGAAAATGTCAACGCAGTTTCACATTTCACATTATTATTTGCCATCAGACTGATCTACTGATAATTTTTCTGTATTATATATGCTTCTAAAAATAATACGTGATATTTAGAGTTTTTTCGCCAGTGACAATTTGTCTAATAAACCCTGAATATATTGACCCATTTTATGATTGCATTTCAAATATAACTCTAAAAATGCTTGTATTTACATCATAAAGTTGAATAAAGAAGGTTGTTATATTTACTAGTAAGCACGAAGCACTTATTACCGAAAGAACAGCAAGAACAAACGACCGGACTTGTGAACGAAACCAGTGTTAAATAATTGATGGACAGAGTTTAAATGCGTGGCGCGTGAGTGAGTGATCGATCGGAAATCAATAAGTCAACGCACACAGCGGACAGGTCTATGCAGCATAGACACAACAAAGGTGTACATTTTTAGCACTGAATAATCAACTGAGCTATTTGCAGTAGTAATGTTGTTCAACTGTAGTCGATGAGCTTATATTAAATCTATAGTCACCATGGCTTTTTCGTTTATGACCGACTAATTATCTGAGGTATGCAAGAATTTTTATGGTATCTAGGTAATAAATATCTGCTCGCGCATACGTAAATATCTGGTTTCCGTGAAGCAGAAAATTTGGACAGGTCACAAAATAATCAGCGAGGGACATTTAATCTTATGCCATTTATTCATAAAAATGACTTAACTCGCTTTCCAGTAGAATTCCAGATATTGTTCATTCGGAAGAAACGATTTTACAACTAATACGCTCATTTTACTTATGATTCAATAATAACCATCATAGGTACCACAGGTTTTACAATTATCTGCGATGCTATAGATTCTCTTGTTGAAACATTTAATTAGAATATTAATGGAGCTCTATTCTATCCGTTAAATTAGGTTCACGTTATTAAATTTTGGTGGTCGGAATAGCTGACAATTTATTCAAATATATCACTAACCACTGAAACGGTTTGTAGAAACATTTGCGTGTTTTTTTCAAATGCTCTCTGGAAATCGTGACTTATCGAATATATTCACCTAAGCGAATTAATTTTGTTCATTGAGATACATTTCTAGTCAATCTTCTGTGAATATCGTAAAAAGAAATACGCTTATGTCAACATATGCGAGATACATTTTGTGTACGTTAGATTATTTCAATCAACATACTGGTTCCTTGCGCAGCTTGTCCTGCAAATAAGTTGAGAGAATGTAATTTTTGATGTGTTTAGCACCGCTGAACATCACTCTAAATCTTGCATGTTATAAAGTCAGAGATGATGTATGATGTGATCCCATGAAAATAAAATTGTTTACTTTATCAAACATATTGTGATTAATGACATTCGACGTTCCTGACAGAACATTATTTTGAAATTCGCACAAAACGGAAAAATGTTTGTCATTCGACTAAATTCAACCATTCTTTCCAAATTTGGTATAAACCCAAAAATTAAATATTTCGACAAATGTATGTCATTCGCCAATTTGGTTTGATTTCGCTCCTGATTTATTTTTTTGCGCTGCTCTGATAAAAAATAACATTTATTTCATTAATTACATTTCATTCTCAATTACTACACGATTCAATCAATGTTCAATGCAATTAATCACTCATTTTCCTTGTTGAATGATCAGCTGAAATTTAGGAGAAGTTTTTGATTTGAAAATTATTTTGCTTGAACAAAATTAAGGATGTTTCCTGATTGATTGCACTCATCTGTTTGAGATTGCATGATATCATGTATTGATCTCTGATTTTATACCTTTACGCGTTTCGAGGAGCCTAATCAAACGTTTGCAAACTAATGATATGAAATATCCCGAAAACACTCGCGATGTGTGTGATGAAAATGCATGCAAATGCGGATCTTTTTTCATTAACTTTGGCTTAGCCTCACATTTTTGTAAGTAATCAAGTGATATAAAATTTTTGATCGTGTGGACGTTATACAACGAAGACTAAATCGTTCAAGAGCTTCGGTGTTTTCCGTATTTTCAAGGCGGTCAACCACTCGATGCTAAAAACTATAATATTGTCTGGAGTCGCAAGCTAAATTCATAAAACGACACAAATGTTTATTTATATTTAACTATTAAATTGTTGACAGATCTTGCCAAATATGCTTCGACACATTTGCCTTTCAATTAATGTTTTTATGATATTAAATTTCTTGTGTTTTGATAATACGTCGCTTGATTGTATACTACTGAGCGCGTTGATATACCAAGAACCTAGTAGAATACACGACCATTCAAATGGTTGGAGCAACCCACATTCTCGATTGGACATACCCCGTAAAAGTTTCTCAGTGAATAATTGTTAAACTTGGAACGCATTACTTGATTAAATCATGCACTCGGGACTAGCTATTGTACTTACATGGTAATTCAGCGGATACATTAACTACCATACGTTATGAGCTTGACAAAATTAGGTCTTGTAATGGTATATGTTTTGACTCAATATAACTCGTTCTTGTAAGCATTTTGTTAAGCGCGTCCCGTGTCGTTTGTTGTGGTTCTGACGTAGCTGACTCATCACTGTCTGCCCCATAATCTTTACACGTCTTGTGTTGATTAGACATAAATGCCTTAACTCGCTATGACAATAAAATACTTGTGGATTTAACTATTTGATGTGATTCGATCTTCTGTTTAAAAATCATGTTTGCAATGAAGTTATAATAATGGTTTATATGTAGAAAAACATAAACGTATATTTGTTATTGATATGTAAGTTAAAATGTCATTTTCAACGAACCGGATAATGGTGTTAATGTTTGACCTTTTGTTTGTAAATGTTGTAAAATAATGAAATGTTAGACTGATTCGAATTGGGTGATTTTGTACTCAATACAATTATATAGACGTATTTATCAATGTGTCTCTAAATATCTTTCAAAATTGCGCTCCGCTAATTCCTTTACATTAACATATTGTTCAACAGTTGGTAACAATTTAATGCCCAGGTATATATATATATATTCATACATATATACAGTCTCACAGGAAATCTATTGCTAAGACAATCCTAAAGTTGCCGCCTTTATTTTCTGTTAATATAACGAAATTCCGAGAGATTTCATGCTGTGGTTTTGTTTGAAATTAAGTGTTACTGACACAGTATGCACTGTGTAGGATACTTTCAAATATAAACATATAAAGTTTTTACATCGAAATATGTTTAGCATAATTAGCATAAATTGACCTTGCTGACAGTCGCTTTCCTCTCACAAATCATTTCATGGAATTTATATACCGAATTTATCGAATACGGAAAATGTCAACGCAGTTTCACATTTCACATTATTATTTGCCATCAGACTGATCTACTGATAATTTTTCTGTATTATATATGCTTCTAAAAATAATACGTGATATTTAGAGTGTTTTCTACAGTGTCAATTTGTCTAATGAACCCTGTATACATTGACCCATTTTATGATTGCATTTCAAATATAACTCTAAAAATGCTTGTATTTACATCATAAAGTTGAATAAAGAAGGTTGTTATATTTACTAGTAAGCACGAAGCACTTATTACCGAAAGAACAGCAAGAACAAACGACCGGACTTGTGAACGAAACCAGTGTTAAATAATTGATGGACAGAGTTTAAATGCGTGGCGCGTGAGTGAGTGATCGATCGGAAATCAATAAGTCAACGCACACAGCGGACAGGTCTATGCAGCATAGACACAACAAAGGTGTACATTTTTAGCACTGAATAATCAACTGAGCTATTTGCAGTAGTAATGTTGTTCAACTGTAGTCGATGAGCTTATATTAAATCTATAGTCACCATGGCTTTTTCGTTTATGACCGACTAATTATCTGAGGTATGCAAGAATTTTTATGGTATCTAGGTAATAAATATCTGCTCGCGCATACGTAAATATCTGGTTTCCGTGAAGCAGAAAATTTGGACAGGTCACAAAATAATCAGCGAGGGACATTTAATCTTATGCCATTTATTCATAAAAATGACTTAACTCGCTTTCCAGTAGAATTCCAGATATTGTTCATTCGGAAGAAACGATTTTACAACTAATACGCTCATTTTACTTATGATTCAATAATAACCATCATAGGTACCACAGGTTTTACAATTATCTGCGATGCTATAGATTCTCTTGTTGAAACATTTAATTAGAATATTAATGGAGCTATATTCTATCCGTTAAATAGGTTCACGTTATTAAATTTTGGTGGTCGGAATAGCTGACAATTTATTCAAATATATCACTAACCACTGAAACGGTTTGTCGAAACATTTGCGTGTTTTCTTCAAATGCTCTCTGGAAATCGTGACTTATCGAATATATTCACCTAAGCGAATTAATTTTGTTCATTGAGATACATTTCTAGTCAATCTTCTGTGAATATCGTAAAAAGAAATTCGCTTATGTCAACATATGCGAGATACATTTTGTGTACGTTAGATTATTTCAATCAACATACCGGTTCCTTGCGCAGCTTGTCCTGCAAATAAGTTGAGAGAATGTAATTTTTGATGTGTTTAGCACCGCTGAACATCACTCTAAATCTTGCATGTTATAAAGTCAGAGATGATGTATGATGTGATCCCATGAAAATAAAATTGTTTACTTTATCAAACATATTGTGATTAATGACATTCGACGTTCCTGACAGAACATTATTTTGAAATTCGCACAAAACGGAAAAATGTTTGCCATTCGACTAAATTCAAACATTCTTCCCAAATTTGGTATCAACCCACAAATTAAATATTTCGACAAATGTATGTCATTCGCCAATTTGGTTTGATTTCGCTCCTGATTTATTTTTTGGCGCTGCTCTGATAATAAATAACATTTTTTCATTAATTCCATTTCATTCTTAATTACTACACGATTCAATTAATGTTCAATTCATTTATTCATTCATTTTCCTTGTTGAAAGATCAGCTAAAATTTAGAAGTTTTTGATTTGAAAATTATTTTGCTTGAACAAAATAAAGGCTGTTTCCTGACTGATTGCACTCATCTGTTTGAGGAAGCATGATATCATGTATTGATCTCTGATTTTATACGTTTACGCGTTTCAAGGAGCCTAATCAAACGTTTGCAAACTAATGATATGAAATATCCTGAAAACACTCGCGATGTGTGTGATGAAAATGCATGCGAATGCGGATCTTTTTTCATTAACTTTGGCTTAGCCTCACATTTTTGTAAGTAATCAAGTGATATAAAATGTTTGATCGTGTGGACGTTATACAACGAAGACTAAATCGTTCAAGAGCTTCGGTGTTTTCCGTATTTTCAGGGCGGTCAACCACTCGATGCTAAAAACGATAATATTGTAGAGAATCGCAATCTAAATTCATAAAATGACACAAATGTTTATTTATATTTAACTATTAAATTGTTGATAGACCTTGCCAAATATGCTTCGACACATTTGCCTTTCAATTATTGTTTTAATGATATTAAATTTCTTGTGTTAAGAAAATACATCGCTTGAGTGTATACTACTGAGCGCGTTGATATACCAAGAACCTAGTAGAACACCCGACCATTCAAATGGTTTGAGCAATCCACATTCCCGATTGGATATCCCCCGTAGAGATTTGTTTGTGAATCATTGTTAAACTTGGAACGCATAACTTGATTAAATCATGCACTTGGGACTAGCTATTGTATTTACATGGTAATTCAGCGAATGCATTAACTACCATACGTTATGAGCCTGTCAAATTTGAGTCTTGTAATGGCATATTTTTTTGACTCAATATAACTCGTTCTCGTAAGCATTTTGTTAGGAGTAATGGTTTTCTACCATAGAAAGTTTAAGTTCTGTAGTTCGTGTAGCTACATTTTCAGGTGCATCAGCGGTACAAATATACGCACTTATATTTAAAACCTCCTTGTCTGCATCAATGTATCTTGGCCTTTAAGGATATGCATTCTCTAACAAAACATTTTAATGATTATCAATCCACACACAAGCAGAAATTATATAGATGAAAAAACACTTTTCTTGATTTTCAAATCATTTAGGATTGAGCGATTGAATTTTTGTATACGACATTTGTTTCACGTGAGTTCAATGAAAGAGAGTTCACGGGCATTAATGAGATAATAAGGAAATAAAATTTCCACGAGTAAAAGATAATAATAATAAAATTAATATTATTAATAATAATATATACTTTTCCATTGAAAAATCCCGGTCTCATCAGAAATTAAGTAATCAAAGCTTAACCACGTGTTTTACTTAAAATAATGCTCCTCATTCTGGCTGTGTTAGTGAGAAATTCTCATTGTTCCTTTATTTCTCAATATTCCCTTAATTCGCTCCAATCTGTGGGATTCAGAACCTGGTATCTTAGACAAATGTGCTAAGAGTCAACTTTTCTCTGATGCTTAAAAATGCTAAACATATTAAAAACTAAACATATTTTGCCGTTTTGTAATCAGTTTCGTAAAATTCTTCGTGGTATAGGTTTCCTGTTTCCATTTATTTCAGGAAATTATCTCCAAGAGACGTTTTGGTTGCCACCACCGTGTTAGCGCATAACTCATGGAACGTAAATGTAAAAAATTTCCGAGACCAAAGGAGATAATTTGAAGGCTGCTGAAAACCTCTAATCGCAATTCTCTGAAAATTGTTTCGTATATTTTACCACATGATCCACGCTCGAGTGACACAGAACAAATTGTCAAGAAGACAATTAACACCGATTTATAAAAAGGTTGCAGGGGTTGCATTTATATTGTTATGACAATAAAAATGCTTGTGAATTGCACGATTTGATGCGAACCGGTCTTCTTTTTAAAATCATGTTTGTAATGTATTTATATTGATGTGCTTTATTCAGTAAACAATAAAAGTATAATTATTATTGATAGGTAAATAAAAATGTCATTGCCAACGAATCGCTATGTAATTGTGCAGCTGCTGGTTAGTGAATGTTGTAAAATAATGAAATTCGAATTTGTTTATTTTTAAATAATAAAGGTATATAGAAACGTAAGTATTTGCTTAAATAAATAATTTAAATGTTCGTAGTAACAAACGTACCTGGAACTGGAGTTTATTCGCAAACGTTGTTTAAAAATTCTAATATTAATGCCCAAGCAAGTTGAGTGTGCACATCGCAGATCCAGCTGTGGATTGTAGTTGTTGACCTAATCCTTCGGTCGAAGTCGACCGCTTCGACGTTTAAAACGCTTATAAAATTCGTGTATCCTTTAAGTGATTAACATTGCTACATCATTGTTGTATTATATTTGAATATTCTGAAAAAAACATGTAACCCCAAAATAACTATTAATAATACATTATTACAAACGTACTCAATGACACAACTGCAGGTCCTTCATCTGTAGTGGTTAGTTTAAGAAAATCGCTGTTGAACTGAGGTGGATAAGCACAATAATAATGCTAATTTTTGAAACATTTTTGCGTCTGTGCCTAATGTAAATGCATGTGAATATGGTTTGTGAAAATTTTCACAATAATGAAATGATATAATAATTCGATTTCGTTGATTTTTTCAATTAATTTAGATATTTAGAAACGTCAGTATTTGCACAAACAAAAGATTCAATGCATGCTGTCATGAAAAACATTCATTAGTGTCTGTAGTATAAAAATAATTGCTAAAGAATCTCTACGTGATGATTGAGCTGTAGATGCTGTTTGTGATTTTTCTAAATGAGAAATGTTAGATTAAGTCAAAGTCCTCTTGAGGTTTATCTTATTACCGGTGAAATACAAATTTTGAAGGTAATTAATTATAAATGCTTCTAAAAATAATACTTGATATTTAGCGTTTTTTCGCAAATGTCAATTGCGTAATGATCCTTGAATGTTTTGACATATTTTATGATTGCATTTCAAATATAACTTCGAAAATGCTTTTATTTCCAACATAAAGTTGAATAAAAAAGGTGCACATTTTTTAGCACCGAATAATCCATGTATGTAATTGCAGCAGTAATCTTGTTCAGCTGTCTCCACCTGTGACGGCAAACAGCCAGAAACCGGTAGTGGTGTGAAAGGGATGGGGATGTGAGCAACACATTAATTTGACATTATATTTACTACAAATGTTTCATAAAACGTTTCACGAAAATTTCGGCGCAGGAAAATTAATCGTTTGCGATTTGTGCAGGCATGCTTAAATGTTGTTATATTGCAATCGCGGCAAAAGAAAATTCTAAGTATTCAATTTTGATAGGTATAAACAGCTCAATTTCTGTCGAAGTTATGCTTCTGTAAAATTGGTAAAATTAATGTTGCTTTTATTGCCTAAAATCTGAAAAGACATTACGACCAAAATATTCCATTCAACTTCAAATCATCATATTTTATATTTCCAGAATACATTTCTAATTTACAAGATAGTAACTAATTTATAAAATGCAAATCAGGAGATGCGTAAACGAAATCATTTTCAATCAGGGAGTCAAATGTTTTTAGTATCATAAAAATGGACTTTTTATTGCACTTTATTTGAAGAGATCAACATTTTGGATCCAACAGATGCTAGTCTGCTACGGGTAAATTGTATGATTCTGAATAAACATGACAGTTTTTTATCAGCGCGAGATCTGGCAGAAACTATGCAGTCTTCTCATACATAAATTATTACTGTATTAGAAATTCGAATCTGATCAATTCTTCATTTTTGCATATATACATGTATGTTTATAAATTTGCAATTGACACTATCTCAAAATGTGAATTTCAATTATACTGTGTGCGCGTTGTGTGTTTGACGAAACAAAATGCACAACTATATTAGGGAATTTGGTCCGGTGGTTTTAACGAGTCCACTAGTTTATGAATAAATGGGTTGAACAGGTTCGTAGTAACAAAAGTATCCGAAACTGGAGTTTATTCTCAAACGTTGTTTAATAATTTCAATAGTAATTCCAACGCCAGTTGATTGTGCACAGCACAGATCCAGCTGTGCAGTTTACTTGTTGACCTTCTTCTTCGGTCGAACTGGACCGCTTCGACTTTCAAAACTCTTATTAAATTGTTTTTTCTTGTAAGTGATTAACATTGCTGCATCATTGTTGTATAATATTTGAATATTCTAAATATTTTTTGAAATTCTAGAATAATTAATAATATTACGTTAGTATAAACCTTATCGATAACGCACCTCGAGATCTTGGTGGAGCTATAGTGGTTTGTCAAAGAAAATCACCGTTGAAATAAGGTGGGTTTGCACAATTGTGTTTCTATTTTTTGAAACATTTCTGCGTCTATGCTTAACGCAAATGCATGTGAAAGTCACGTTTTGCTGATAAACGATTTTCTGATTCAAATTGTGTTACTAATGTAGTAAGAACTTTGTAATCATTATATACACCGATATGAAAATATGCATATATATAACAGCGGCAGATTCTATGTTGTGATTATTTAAATAATGAAATGTTTTATTATGTCATTCTCGTCGTTACGTTTATCTTTTTATTGGTAAGATGTAAATTTTGTGGAAAATTAATGTTAAAATTTGGAATTCTCATTGCATTATTATTAAACTCAAAGTTCTTCTTTATAATTTTTAGGATGATAATTGACTTCTTATTGGTTTCAAATGTTTCATCAAAACGTTTCACGAAATATTCCACGCGGTACATTTAATCTTAACCAATTTGTTTAGACAGGCTGGAATATTAATATATTGCAGTCGCTGCAAATTCATGTGGGATTTCTTGATCGGATATTCTGCTGAATTCACAACGCAACCTGAAAGATATATTGTTAAACAAATCATTTTTAGGATTTCAGTTTTGATTGATATACGAAACTCTGAAAGCTCAATTTCTCGCGAATTGTTTTCACTAAAATTGTTATGAATAATGTTGATTTTAATGCTTAAAATCTTCAAACAATACGAGCTAAATTATTCTATTTAATTTCAAATCATCACATATTATTTTTTTCAAATATGAAACTAATTTAAACAATGGAAACAACTTTACAAAAAAAGCAAATTATGACAAGCGTAAATGAAATCATTTTCGATTGAGGGTATATATATATGTTATAAAGTGACTGGTGTTTTGTCATAAAACCATGAAAACCTTTTTTTTAGTGAAACGTAGGAAAACAATCCATGATATTGCTCCAACAGGTTTTGGTTGAGCTTTAGCTGTTGGTGTGAATATTGTAATGTAATAATATATATATATATATATATGCAGTAATCTAAAATAAAATGTTCTTGTTCATAATTTTTCGGATGACAATTTTGTGATGAAACCAAGAGAACATATTTGATAGTGATACGTAGGAAAAAATCCATGATAACGCACGGATAGGTGGTGCTGGAATGTAATTGCAATGTAATTATATATATATATATATATATATGCATTATTCTTAGATTAAAACTTCTTGTTCATAATTTTTCAGATGATAATTAACATTATATTCGTTTCAAATGTTTCATCAAAACGTTTCACTTACTATTCGGCGCGGTACATTTAATCTTAACCGATTGGTTTAGACAGGCTTAAATATTAATATATTGCAGTTGCTACAAATTCATGTGAGATTTCTTGATCGAATATTCTACTAAATTCAAAACAGATGACTTTAGTCATCCATAAGCGCCTTGCGTGCTTGACCACAAATCACAATGTGATTCTGTGTTTGAACATCGTGATACGTTGTACGGACCCTATGCAACAGTGGCATTTAAGTATCACTTGTTCACCGTTTATCCAGTGTTTCAAGGCTCGCTGAAGCTAATCTTATAGTCTCTACCTGATAAAGACAAACAGCCAGAAACCGGTATCGGATTGTAATTTCGAGGGATGTGAGCAACAAATAACATTGGTCATCCATACGTGCCTTGAGCGCTTGACCACGAATCATTATGTGATTCTGTGTTTGAACATCGTGGTTCGTTGTACGGTTCGTTGAACCTGTTTGGCGTTGCTCGCCGAAGATCAGCGCTTGTACCAATAGTGTACCTGATGGAATTTATTGATTTGTCTATAAAAAATGACAGTAAGTTTGTTTTGTTTGCCGAAGGTATGAATATATGATGTCTCATCAACAATGTCGAGGATATTTTTCTTGCTACCAAACAACTTGATTTCATTGTACGAATAGACATCCGAATTTAACATGCCTTTGAAAACGCATCAATCTAAGACCACGCAGATTGGCAGAGGTCTTGGCTTTTCTTACCCATACCAACTTGGAGACCGATTCACGAATTCACAGCAAAAGAAACGTAATTGATGTCACGATTTGTTGTGATTTGGAAAATGGTCTTTAAAGGGAAAGCGTGTGTAAAAGCTGCTATTTAAGTTAGGCGGATATCAGGTAATTTATTCCCGGTTTTTTGCCTCTTATGATAAACACCTTAAAAATCTGGTTCTAGACAATCCTGCCAAAGGGTATGCACAATGATTCTAAAATGGTATTTTAATTCAGGTCTATCTGATAATAAATAGCATAAAAGCTGTTCCATGGTTTTGAAAATACACATTATGTCTAGCAACTTATACGTCTGGCTCTGCGGACGCTTACTCCCGTTGGATAATGTATTCTTGACAAAAACATTATAGCATGCTTGATATACCCCAGTAATCTTGTTCAACTGTCTCCACCTGTGACGGCAAACAGCCAGAAACCGGTAGTGGTGTGAAAGGGATGGGGATGTGAGCAACACATTAATTTGACATTATATTTACTACAAATGTTTCATAAAACGTTTCACGAAAATTTCGGCGCAGGAAAATTAATCGTTTGCGATTTGTGCAGGCATGCTTAAATGTTGTTATATTGCAATCGCGGCAAAAGAAAATTCTAAGTATTCAATTTTGATAGGTATAAACAGCTCAATTTCTGTCGAAGTTATGCTTCTGTAAAATTGGTAAAATTAATGTTGCTTTTATTGCCTTAAATCTGAAAAGACATTACGACCAAAATATTCCATTCAACTTAAAATCATCATATTTTATATTTCCAGAATATATTTCTAATTTACAAGATAGTAACTAATTTATAAAATGCAAATCAGGAGATGCGTAAACGAAATCATTTTCAATCAGGGAGTCAAATGTTTTTAGTATCATAAAAATGGACTTTTTATTGCACTTTATTTGAAGAGATCAACATTTTGGAATATAACAGATGCTAGTCTGCTACGGGTAAATTGTATGATTCTGAATAAACATGACAGTTTTTATCAGCGCGAGATTTGGCAGAAACTATGCAGTCTTCTCATACATAAATTATTACCGTATTAGAATTTCGAATCTGATCAATTCTTCATTTTTGCATATATACATATATGTTTATATATTTGCAATTGACACTATCTCAAAATGTGAATTTCAATTATACTCAAACAACTGGCCGTGTGCGCGTTGTGTGTTTGACGGAACAAAATGCACAACTATATTAGGGAATTTGGTCCGGTGGTTTCAACGAGTCCACTAGTTTATGAATAAATAGGTTGAACAGGTTCGTAGTAACAAAAGTATCCGAAACTGGAGTTTATTCTCAAACGTTGTTTAATAATTCTAATAGTAATTCCAACGCCAGTTGATTGTGCACAGCACAGATCCAGCTGTGCAGTTTAGATGTTGACCTTCTTCTTCGGTCGGACCGCTTCGACTTTCAAAACTCTTATTAAATTGTTTTTTCTTGTAAGTGATTAACATTGCTGCATCATTGTTGTATAATATTTGAATATTCTAAATATTTTTTGAAATTCTAGAATAATTAATAATATTACGTTAGTATAAACCTTATCGATAACGCACCTCGAGATCTTGGTGGAGCTATAGTGGTTTGTCAAAGAAAATCACCGTTGAAATAAGGTGGGTTTGCACAATTGTGTTTCTATTTTTTGAAACATTTCTGCGTCTATGCTTAACGCAAATGCATGTGAAAGTCACGTTTTGCTGATAAACGATTTTCTGATTCAAATTGTGTTACTAATGTAGTAAGAACTTTGTAATCATTATATACACCGATATGAAAATATGCATATATATAACAGCGGCAGATTCTATGTTGTGATTATTTAAATAATGAAATGTTTTATTATGTCATTCTCGTCGTTACGTTTATCTTTTTATTGGTAAGATGTAAATTTTGTGGAAAATTAATGTTAAAATTTGGAATTCTCATTGCATTATTATTAAACTCAAAGTTCTTCTTTATAATTTTTAGGATGATAATTGACTTCTTATTGGTTTCAAATGTTTCATCAAAACGTTTCACGAAATATTCCACGCGGTACATTTAATCTTAACCAATTTGTTTAGACAGGCTGGAATATTAATATATTGCAGTCGCTGCAAATTCATGTGGGATTTCTTGATCGGATATTCTGCTGAATTCACAACGCAACCTGAAAGATATATTGTTAAACAAATCATTTTTAGGATTTCAGTTTTGATTGATATACGAAACTCTGAAAGCTCAATTTCTCGCGAATTGTTTTCACTAAAATTGTTATGAATAATGTTGATTTTAATGCTTAAAATCTTCAAACAATACGAGCTAAATTATTCTATTTAATTTCAAATCATCACATATTATTTTTTTCAAATATAAAACTAATTTAAACAATGGAAACAACTTTACAAAAAAAGCAAATTATGACAAGCGTAAATGAAATCATTTTCGATTGAGGGTATATATATGTTATAAAGTGACTGGTGTTTTGTCATAAAACCATGAAAACCTTTTTTTTAGTGAAACGTAGGAAAACAATTCATGATATTGCTCCAACAGGTTTTGGTTGAGCTTTAGCTGTTGGTGTGTGAATATTGTAATGTAATAATATATATATATATATATATGCAGTAATCTAAAATAAAATGTTCTTGTTCATAATTTTTCGGATGACAATTTTGTGATGAAACCAACAGAACATATTTGATAGTGATACGTAGGAAAAAATCCATGATAACGCACGGAGAGGTCGTTCTTGAGCGGTAGCTGTTGGTGTATGAATATTGCAATGTAATAATAATATATATATGCATTATTCTTAAATTAAAACTTCTTGTTCATAATTTTTCGGATGATAATTAACATTATATTCGTTTCAAATGTTTCATCAAAACGTTCCACTTACTATTCGGCGCGGTACATTTTATCTCAACCGATTGGTTTAGACAGGCTTAAATATTAATACATTGCAGTCGCTGCAAATTCATGTTGTATTTCTTGATCGGATATTCTGTGAATATATACACTCTTACAAAAAAGCCATTGCTCAAACAATCCTAAACTTACCACCTTAATTTCCTCTAATATAACGAACTTGTTTCAATCTTTATCTTTTTATATATATTGAACTTCGAATTCTAAACATTTGGTTTTTTCATGATTTTTACATATACCATTTTTAGATCAATATTACTAATAATAAATATGTCTAACTATTTTGCAGTAACGCTCATATTCTATATCCGGATACATACGATTGGATTCTCTCGAAATCATGATAGATTAGCTTTCTAATAATGCTCTGCAATCCAAAAAATATAAAGTTTTTACATCTGAAAATTCGGTTGTCAATCTCCGTGTCTAGTGAGAGGTTATCCGCAATGGTTGAACCAAGATATGTGTGTAATGGATAGGGATGTGAGCAACACATTAATTTGACATTATATCTGTTACAAATGTTTCATCAAACGTTTCACAAATTATTCGGCGCAGGAAAATTAATCGTTTGCGATTTGTGCAGGCATGCTCAAATGTTGTTATATTGCAATCGTGGCAACAGAAAATTCTAAGTATTCAATTTTGATAGTTATATACATCTCTGACAGCTCAATTTCTGTCGAAGTTATGCTTCTGTAAATTTGGTAAAATTAATGTTGCTTTTAATGCAAAAAATCTGAAAAGACATTACGACCAAAATATTCCATTCAACTTCAAATCATCATATTTTATATTTCCAGAATACATTTCTAATTTACAAGATAGTAACTAATTTATAAAATGCAAATCAGGAGATGCGTAAACGAAATTATTTTAAATCAGGGAGTAAAATGTTTTTAGTATCATAAAAAATGGACTTTTTATTGCACTTTAGTTGAAAAGATCAACATTTTGGATCCAACAGATGCTAGTCTGCTACGGGTAAATTGTAAGATTCTCAATAAACATGACAGTTTTTTTTATCAGCGCGAGATTTGGCAGAAACTATGCAGTCTTCTCATACACAAATTATTACTGTATTAGAATTCCGAATCCGATCAATTCTTTATTTTGCATATATACATATATGTTTATATATTTACAATTGACATTATTTCAAATCGTGAATTTCAATTATGCTCAAACAACTGGCCGTGTAGGCGTTGTGTGTTTGACGAAACAAAATGCACAACTATATTAGAGAATTTAGTCCGGTGGTTTCAACGAGTCCACAAGTTTATGAATAAATGGGTTGAACAGTTTCGTAGTAACAAAAGTATCCGAAACTGGAGTTTATTCTCAAACGTTGTTTAATAATTCTAATAGTAATGCCAACGCCAGTTGATTGTGCACAGCACAGATCCAGCTGTGCAGTTTAGTTGTTGACCTAATCCTTCGGTCGAACTGGACCGCTTCAACTTTCAATACTCTTATAAAATTCTTTTTTGTAAGTGATTAACATTGCTGCATCATTATTGTATAATATTTGAATATTCTAAATAGTTTTTGAAATTCTAGAATAATTATTAATAATACGTTAGTATAAACCTTATCGATAACGCACCTGGAGGTCTTGATGGAGCTGTAGTGGTTTGTCAAAGAAAATCACCGTTGAAATAAGGTGGGTTTGCACAATTGTGTTTCTATTTTTTGAAACATTTCTGCGTCTATGCTTAACGCAAATGCATGTGAAAGTCACGTTTTGCTGATAAACGATTTTCTGATTCAAATTGTGTTACTAATGTAGTAAGAATGTTGTAATCATTATATACACCGATATAAAAATATGCATATATATAACAGCGGCAGATTCTATGTTGTTATTTTTTTAAATGATGAAATGTTTTATTATGTCATTCTGGTCGTTACGTTTAGCTTTTTATTGATAAGATGTAAATTTTGTGGAAAATTAATGTTAAAATTTGGAATTCTCAGTATTTGCATTATTATTAAATTCAAAGTTCTTCTTTATAATGTTTAGGATGATAATTGACTTCTTATCCGTTTGAAAAGTTTCATCAAAACGTTCCACAAAATATTCGGCGCAGTACATTTAATCTCAACCGATTGGTTTAGACAGGCTTAAATATTAATATATTGCAGTTGCTACAAATTCATGTGAGATTTCTTAATCGAATATTCTACTAAATTCAAAACACAACTTTAGTCATCCATAAGCGCCTTGAGTGCTTGACCACGAATCATTATGTGATTCTGTGTTTGAACATCGTGATTCGTTGTACGGTGCCTATGCAACAGTGGCATTCAAGTATCACTCGTTTAGCATTTATCCACTGTTTCAAGGCTCACTGAACCTAATCTTTCTGTCTATATCTGATGAAGGCAAAAAGTCAGAATCCGGTATTGGAGTGTGATTTTGGGGGATGTGAGCAACAGATAACTTTGGTCATCCATAAGCGCCTTGCGTGCTTGACCACAAATCAAAATATGATTCTGTGTTTGAACATCGTGATTCGTTGTACGGACCCTATGCAACAGTGGCATTTAAGTATCACTTGTTCACCGTTTATCCAGTGTTTCAAGGCTCGCTGAAGCTAATCTTATAGTCTCTACCTGATAAAGGCAAACAGCCAGAAACCGGTATCGGATTGTAATTTCGGGGGATTTGAGCAACACATAACATTGGTCATCCATAAGCGCCTTGAGCGCTTGACCACAAATCATCATGTGATTCCGTGTTCTAACATCGTGGTTCATTGTACGGTTCGTTGAACCTGCTTCGCGTTGCTCGTCGAAGATCAGTGCTTGTACCAATAGTGTACCTCATGAAATTTACTGATTTGTCCATAAAAAAATGACAGTAAGATTGTTTTGTTTGCCGAAGGTATGAATATATGATGTCTTATCAACAACGTCGAGGACATTTTTCTTGCTACCAAAAAACTTGATTTCATTGAACGAATAGACATTCGAATATAACATGCTTTTGAAAACGTATCAATCTAAGACCATGCAGATTGGAGCGGTGTGGCTTTTCTTACCCATACCAACTTGGAGACCGAATCCAGACTAAATGTAAACAAATCCCCAGGAGCGGATGGCATCACATCGGATGTGCTCAGCTTTGTGTACGGCTTACCAGCCTGTTTATCTATTCGTTGAATAAGTAAGTTGTACCGAAAAATTGGATATCTGGCGTGATGACACCTATCTTCAAAGGCGGTTGCCGATCTGTCGCTGCAACTTATCGTCCCGTCACACTTTTACATGTTATTGCTAAGCTCATAGAACGTATAGTCTTGAAATGAATGGTTGCACACATAGAATAGCAGAATTTGTTTTCGTCAGCGCAGCATGGAGTTCGATCTCATCGCTCTTGTCTAATGAATCTTCTCACAGCGTTAGACAACTGGACAAAGCAGTTGGATAGAAGTTCTTGCATCTACGTCTGCTACCTAGACATCTGAAAAGCTTTTGACAGAATCAATCATCATTTGCTTTTTCAACAAGTGATGCGTTTAAGAATATGTGATCCACTCCTCTCATGGTTGTGCGACTATCTGTCAGATTGCGTCGCAAAAATTAAAGTTAACCGAGCGGTACATTTATTCGTTTGCAAATTGTGCAGGCAGGTTGATATGTTAAAATATTGCAGTCGCTGCAATTGCCTGTGGGACATCTTAATCGGATATTCTACTAAATTCAAAACGCAACCTGAAAGATATATTGTCAAACAAAACATTTTTTGAGATTTCGATTTCGAGTGGTTTATGAAACTCTGAAAGCTCAATTTCTCGCGAAGTTTTTTCACTAACATTGTTATGAAAAATGTTGATTTTCATGCTTGAAATCCTCAAACAATAGGACCCAAAATATTCATTCTGACTTCGAATCAACAAATAATATATTTTTAAAATATAAAACTAATTTGAACGATGAAAACAATTTCCAAAGATTGGAATTTATGAGAAAGGTAAATAAAATCATTTGAGCGTATATATATATATATATATATATATAAATATATATATATATATATATATATTATGACGTGTAATGGTGTTTTGTCATAAAACCATGACAACATTTTTTTAGAGAAACGTAGGAAAAAAATCCATGATAAGCCAACAACAGGTTTTGGTTGAGCTTTAGCTATTGGTGTGTGAATATTGTATTGTAATAATATATATATATATGCAGTAATCATAAATAAAATGTTCTTGTTCATAATTTTTCGGATGAAAATTTTGTGATGAAACAGTCTCACAGGAAAGCTTTTGCTAAAACAATCCTAAAGTTGCCGCCTTTATTTTCTGTTAATATAACGAACTTCCGAGATAAATTGACCTTGCTGACAGTCGCTTTCCTCTCACAAATCATTTCATGGAATTTATATACCGAATTTATCGAATACGGAAAATGTCAACGCAGTTTCACATTTCACATTATTATTTGCCATCAGACTGATCTACTGATAATTTTTCTGTATTATATATGCTTCTAAAAATAATACGTGATATTTAGAGTGTTTTCTCCAGTGTCAATTTGTCTAATAAACCCTGTATACATTGACCCATTTTATGATTGCATTTCAAATATAACTCTAAAAAGGCTTGTATTTACATCATAAAGTTGATTAAAGAAGGTTGTTATATTCACAAGTAAGCACGAAGCACTTATTACCGAAAGAACAGCGAGAACAAACGACCGGACTTGTGAACGAAACCAGTGTTAAATAATTGATGGAGAAAGTTTAAATGCGTGGCGCGTGAGTGAGTGATCGATCGGAAATCAATAAGTCAACGCACACAGCGGACAGGTCTATGCAGCATAGACACAACAAAGGTGTACATTTTTAGCACCGAATAATCCATTGAGCTATTTGCAGTAGTAATGTTGTTCAACTGTAGTCGATGAGCTCATTTTAAATCTATAGTCACCATGGCTTTTTTCGTTTATGACCGACTGGTTATCTGAGGTATGCAAGAATTTTTATGGTATCTAGGTAATAAATATCTGGTTTCCGTGAAGCAGAAAATTTGGACAGGTCACAAAATAATCGGCGAGAGACATTTAATCTTATGCCATTTATTCATACAAAATGACTTAACTCGCTTTCCAGTTGAATTCCAGATATTGTCCATTCGGACGAAACGATTTTACAACTAATACGCTCATTTTACTTATGATTCAATAATAACCATCATAGGTACCACAGGTTTTACAATTATCTGCGATGCTATAGATTCTCTTGTTGAAACATTTGATTAGAATATTAATGGAGCTATATTCTATCCATCAAATTGGGTTTACTTTACTAAATTTTGGTGGTCGGAATAGCTGACAATTTATTCAAATATATCACTAAACACTAAAACGGTTTGTCGAAAAATTTGCGTGTTTTCTTCAAATGCTTTCTGGAAATCGTGACTTATCGAATATATTCACCTAAGCGAATTAATTTTGTTCATTGAGATACATTTCTAGTCAATCTTCTGTGAATATCGTAAAAAGAAATTCGCTTATGTCAACATATGCGAGATACATTTTGTGTACGTTAGATTATTTCAATCAACATACCGGTTTGTTGCGCAGATTGTCCTGCAAATAAGTTGAGAGAATGTAATTTTTGATGTGTTTAGCACCGCTGAACATCACTCTAAATCTTGCATGTTATAAAGTCAGAGATGATGTATGATGTGATCCCATGAAAATAAAATTGTTTACTTTATCAAACATATTGTTATTAATGATATTCGACGTTCCTGAAAAGAACATTATTTTGAAATTCGCACAAAACGGAAAAAATGTTTGTCATTCGACTAAATTCAAACATTCTTTTCAAATTTGGTATAAACCCACAAATTAAATATTTCGTCAAATGTATGTCATTCGCCAATTTGGTTTGATTTCGCTCCTGATTTATTTTTTTACGCTGCTCTCATGAAAAATAACATTTTTTCATTAATTCCATTTCATTCTTAATTACTACACGATTCAATTAATGTTCAATGCAATTAATCACTCATTTTCCTTGTTGAATGATCAGCTAAAATTTAGGAGAAGTTTTTGATTTGAAAATTATTTTGCTTGAACAAAATTAAGGATGTTTCCGGACTGATTACAGTCATCTGTTTGAGGAAGCATGATCGGAAGCATGATATCATGTATTGATCTCTGATTTTATACCTTTACGCGTTTCGAGGAGCCTAATCAAACGTTTGCAAACTAATGATATGAAATATCCCGAAAACACTCGCGATGTGTGTGATGAAAATGCATGCAAATGCGGATCTTTTTTCATTAACTTTGGCTTAGCCTCACATTTTTGTAAGTAATCAAGTGATATAAAATGTTTGATCGTGTGGACGTTATACAACGAAGACTAAATCGTTCAAGAGCGTTGGTGTTTTCCGTATTTTCAAGGCGGTCAACCACTCGATGCTAAAAACTATAATATTGTCTGGAGTCGCAAGCTAAATTCATAAAACGACACAAATGTTTATTTATATTTAACTATTAAATTGTTGACAGATCTTGCCAAATACGCTTCGACACATCTGCCTTTCAATTAATGTTTTTATGATATTAAATTTCTTGTGTTTTGATAATACGTCGCTTGATTGTATACTACTGAGCGCGTTGATATACCAAGAACCTAGTAGAATACACGACCATTCAAATGGTTGGAGCAACCCACATTCTCGATTGGACATACCCCGTAAAAGTTTCTCAGTGAATAATTGTTAAACTTGGAACGCATTACTTGATTAAATCATGCACTCGGGACTAGCTATTGTACTTACATGGTAATTCAGCGGATACATTAACTACCATACGTTATGAGCTTGACAAAATTAGGTCTTGTAATGGTATATGTTTTGACTCAATATAACTCGTTCTAGATAGCAAATTTTTGGAT
Organism: Atriophallophorus winterbourni; assembly: GCA_013407085.1. Lineage (NCBI taxonomy): Eukaryota > Metazoa > Platyhelminthes > Trematoda > Plagiorchiida > Microphallidae > Atriophallophorus > Atriophallophorus winterbourni. The sequence goes on from JACCGJ010009915.1 coordinate 103,001, forward strand.
TACACAAATGCCTTCAACAGTGTTCTAAGAAACTCTTTACTCAAAAAAATTATCTGATCATGGCGTCAAGGGAAATATTCTTCATTGGCCGGATACTTTTTTGAGGGTCGTATCCAATACACATTCGCGAAGGACCGAACCTCCCGTGAAATAGCTATTCCCCGTGGTGTCCTTCAAGGTGCAATATTGTCCCCATTCCTATTTTCCCTTTATCATTGTGATCTTCCCTCTGACCTATCTGGAATTACCCTCAAATACGCTGATGATGTTGCCATTTCAGTAAATCAAAATCGTCGGATCGAGCAACATGCCTTAGGATCAATGGTAACGAACATTGGTCAATGGTCCTCCATGATTTGTTTATCGTTGAATCCTTCTATATGCAGCGAAATTGTATTTTCTAACATGATTAGACAGCGACGTTTAGCCTTCTATCAAGAAATTCCTCGCGTTTTCCCTAACGGCTTGGTGTTCGACTTATGTTGCAGCTTTAAGTATCTTGGTGTTACAATATCTAAAAATCTTAGCTGGACTGAACATGTTACAAGGGCATTCATAAAAGTGCGCCAACTGTCATTCTACGCACTACGTCTCCGTTCTTTCTCCGTTCCACCAAATGTCATACAACGTTTCGTTTTTTTTCTCGCATCATTCCCCACCTTATTTTCGCATCTACTGTGATTTTTTCCGGTCTCTTCGAAAAGGATTTTACGATGATCAGAAGATACATTAAGCTCATCTCAAGATTGAGTTGTGTTTCCGCTGATGACATTCAAGACACTATTGTCAATCGTCATTTTCGGGAATGCAGCAGATTGATCGCGAACATTTCTACTGATAGTTTACATCCATTGAACAAAAGCCTTGTTTCTTGCAGATTTTTTTCCTCCACCCGAAGCCGGTACGTTATTCCCTATTCAAAAACGAATAAATTTAGAAATTCTTTTATCCCATACTTGGCATGATACATAGTACAGCAATCAAAAGCTGTTACAGAGTTAAAAGAACGCTCGACAATTTTCTAATGATGCCACGATGTCCCAGTTAATTTTCGAGTTAATTTTTTAAATTCCCCTAACATTTGTCTAGCTCATGGTAACCTGACACTATTTTAGCCCAAATATTACTCCATTGTGTGGCACTGCATATATATTTTATTTTATTTGCATTATATAAAGAACCTAATTTTTTATTCCCGTGACATTTGTCGAGACCGTGGTAGCCTGACACTTTATTGGCCTATGTATTATTTCATTGTGCGCACGCTATACGTATTTTTTATTGGTATTATATGGAAAAATTAATTTATTGCTGAAAATTCGTGAACACTAACAAAGTCATCCTTCTTCTTCTTATCATGCATATATTTTTTATTATACGCTAAATTCATTCCGGTCTACAGAATTCTGAAACTGGTATCTTTGGCAAGAGTGTCATGAGTCGAATCTATTGTGCAGGTTTTAAATGCTTCAGAATTTATACACTGATGCACCAAACAGATTTGGCAGAAAATGATTTTGTCGTTTCATACTCAGTTTCGTAAATTACTTTGTAGTTTAGGTTTCCAGATTCCATTTATTATAGGCAAATACGTCGTCACTCATTGACACAATTTGAACTATTTCCTGCAAATGCTCCAGAGATCGTGCTTATGTATATTCAACTAGACGAAAAACGTCATTTGTAAAACAGAATTTCATGATGCTGTCTATACTTACGTGTTGAGTATGGCAATTAAAAAACGTTCGGTGCTTGAGAAGCACAGGTTAAAAAATGCAAATAGAGATTGTTTCACAAATACTCATTTTCACGCATTTACATCACTCAAGCAGACATTCCACGACCGGTTTCTTGCTCAATACTCTAATTCGTTAGGGGCAGTTTGATCAGAAACCGCTCATACTTTAGTTGCTTCATATGCATCATTTTTCAGATACATTATTGCGAAATATTATAGTATGTTAATGTGGAAATAATAGCGGTAATGTGTATATTTTCTAAATTATACCAGATCGAATTTGTTGTATCACAGATTTAAATTTAGTAAGCAAAGCAAGTATATTTTGCAAAATGTTAATTATTAACAGATGAAACATGAGAAATTTAGAGGAACCAATGTTAGTTTATATCAAGTTTAAATTCGGAAGCACACAATTTATCAGGTAACTTAGCAATTCAGAAAAACAGCCGTTTTTGCAATACTGTGAATATATACACTCTTACACGAAAGCTATTGCTCAAACAATCCTAAACATACCACTTCAATTTTCTCTAATATAACGAGCTTGTTTCAATCTTCATCTTTTTCTATATATTTTACTTCGAATTCTAAGCATCTGGTTTTTTTTAATGATTTTTACGAATAGCATTTTTAGATCCATACTACTAATAATAAATATGTCCAACTATTTTGCAGTAACTCTCATATTCTATAGCCGGATACATACGATTGGATTCTCCCGAAATCATGATAGATTAGCTTTCTAATGATGCTTTGCAATCCATAAAAAACATAAAGTTTTTACATCTAAAAATTCGCTTATCAATCTCCGTTTCTAGCGAGAGGTTATCCGCAATGGTTGAACCAAGTTATGCGAAACGATATACCAGTTTAAGCTGACAGTTTCTAACAGTGATGACTGGAGGCGATGAAGTCCCTTGTCCAAGGACTTTGGTCTTACCAAGTGGTATACAAACATATTTTTGTTTACAAATTTACCACTGTTTCAAGGCTCACTGAAACTGATCTTACTGTCTCCACCTGACGACGGCAAACAGCCAGAAACCGATAGTGTTGTGTAAGGGATGGGGATGTGAGCAACACATTTCTATAAACATATAAAGTTTTTACGTCGAAATATGTTTAGCATAATTAGCATAAATTGACCTTGTTGACAGTCGCTTTCCTCTCATGAATTATTTTATGGAAATTGTATACTGAATTTATCCAATACATAAAATTTCATCGCAGTTTCACATTTCAAATATTAGTCGATCTGCTGATAATTTTTGTGTATTATATATGCTTCTAGAAATAATGCTTGATATTTATCGTTTTTTTGCCAGTGGCAAGTTGATTGACGAACCGTGAATTTTTTGACATATTTTATGATTGCATTTCAAATATAACTTTGAAAATGCTTGTATTTCCAACATAAAGTTGAATAAAGAAGGTAAACATTTTTAACACCAATCAATCCTTTCATGTATTTGCAGCAGTAATGTTGTTCAACTGTAGGCGATGAACTTAGTTTGTATTTTATATTTACCATGACGTTTTCTTTCAAGACGCAATTGACTGATTATCTTAGGTATGCAAGACGTTTGGTGGTATCCAAGTAATCAAAAACTTCAGGTGCAAACTTAAGAACCGGGTGACAGTTGAGCAGTAAATTTGGAGAGCTCGATCTATCTTTCCATCAATTGAAGTTAGTCGGCAATCTTTTCACCTGATAGTCAATCTTTGGGAGCTGTTTAAACTTTATTTATTTCAATATACATACAGTGAAACGTTCATGTGATCGCAGTTTTTCGTAGCAATTTTTTCCGTTTTTTAACCATTGTAATTTCAACCAATCACAAAAATGTTTTAGGTATTAAATAAACTATGAAAAATGCGTAATTTTCGCATGCATATGAGAATTTGAAAAAATATTATTGTGGTTCTACTGAAACGAGCAACAAGAACGCTGTAAGGCTGCAATCCACAATGCACAATTTTGTTGCAGTTTTTGAAACATTTTTGCGTCTATGCTCAACGCAAATGCATGTGAATATCAGGTTTTTCTGATTAAAAATTGTGGTAGAAATGTAGTAAGAATGTTGTACTCATTAATACACAGATATAAAATATGCACATATATATATATATTTATATATAACAGCGGCAGATTCTATGTTGTGATTTATTTGAATAATGAAATGTTTTATTTTAGTAACGTCAACATTTTCCTGAATACAGAATTTAAATGATTTTTCTTCATATGAAACTTAAAAAATATTTATCCGTGATACGATGGATATCAATGATTGCTAACGTACCTCTTCTTGATGATGGTGGAGATGTATTAGCTGGTTTGTGATATTTCAAATAATGAAATGTTATATGAAATGAAATATGTCTTCACTTTTATCTTTTCAAGGGTGAGAATTAATTTTTATATAATATATTAGGAAAATTAGAATCCTCAGTACTTGCATTATTAAAGGATTTAAAGATCTTGTTCATAGTTTTCTGGATGATAATTGACATTATATCTGTTACAAATGTTTCATCAAACGTTTCACGAAAATTTCGGCGCAGGAAAATTAATCGTTTGCGATTTGTGCAGGCATGCTTAAATGTTGTTATATTGCAATCGCGGCAAAAGAAAATTCTAAGTATTCAATTTTGATAGGTATAAACATCTCTGACAGCTCAATTTCTGTCGAAGTTATGCTTCTGTAAAATTGGTAAAATTAATGTTGCTTTTAATGCCTAAAATCTGAAAAGTCATTGCTAACAAAATATTCCATTCAACTTGAAAACATCATATTTTATATTTCCAGAATATATTTCTAATTTACAAGATAGTAACTAATTTATAAAATGCAGATCAGGAGATTCGTAAACGAAATCATTTTCAATCAGAGAGTCAAATGTTTTTAGTATCATAAAAAATGGACTTTTTATTGCACTTTAGTTGAAGAGATCAACATTTTGGATCCAACAGTCTGCTACTGGTAAATTGTAAGATTCTGAATAAACATGACAGTTTTTTATCAGCGCGAGATTTGGCAGAAACTATGCAGTCTTCTAATACATAAATTATTACAGTATTAGAAATTCGAATCTGATCAATTCTTCATTTTTTGCATGTATACATATATGTTTATACATTTGCAATTGACATTATCTGATATTGTGAATTTCAATTATACTCAAACAACTGGCCGTGTGCGCGTTGTGTGTTTGACGAAACAAAATGCACAACTATATTAGAGAATTTACTCCGGTGGTTTCAACGAGTCCACAAGTTTATGAATAAATGGGTTGAACAGGTTCGTAGTAACAAAAGTATCCGAAACTGGAGTTTATTCTCAAACGTTGTTTAATAATTTTAATAGTAATTCCAACGCCAGTTGATTGTGCACAGCACAGATCCAGCTTTGCAGTTTAGTTGTTGACCTTCTTCTTCGGTCGAACTGGACCGCTTCGACTTTCAAAACTCTTATAAAAATTTTTTTTGCTTGTAAGTGATTAACATTGCTGCATCATTGTTGTATAATATTTGAATATTCTAAATAGTTTTTGAAATTCTAGAATAATTATTAATAATACGTTAGTATAAACACTATCGATAGCGCACCTCGTCCTCTTGGTGAATCTGTAGTGGTTTGTCAAAGAAAATCACCGTTGAAATGAGGTGGATAAGCACAATAATAATGCTAATTTTTGAAACATTTCTGCGTCTATGCTTAACGCAAATGCATGTGAAAGTCACGTTTTGCTGATAAACGATTTTCTGATTCAAATTGTGTTACTAATGTAGTAAGAACTTTGTAATCATTATATACACCGATATAAAAATATGCATATATATAACAGCGGCAGATTCTATGTTGTGATTATTTAAATAATGAAATGTTTTATTATGTCATTCTTGTCGTTACGTTTATCTTTTTATTGGTAAGATGTAAATTTTGTGGAAAATTAATGTTAAAATTTGGAATTCTCATTGCATTATTATTAAACTCAAAGTTCTTCTTTATAATTTTTAGGATGATAATTGACTTCTTATTGGTTTCAAATGTTTCATCAAAAAGTTTCACGAAATATTCCACGCGGTACATTTAATCTGAACCAATTTGTTTAGACAGGCTGGAATATTAATATATTGCAGTCGCTGCAAATTCATCTGGGATTTCTTGATCGGATATTCTACTGAATTCACAACGCAACCTGAAAGATACTTTGTTAAATCATTTTTAGGATTTCAGTTTTGATTGTTATACGAAACTCTGAAAGCTCAATTTGTCGCGAATTGTTTTCACTAAAATTGTTATGAATAATGTTGATTTTAATGCTTAAAATCTTCAAACAATACGAGCTAAATTATTCTATTTAATTTCAAATCATCACATATCATTTTTTTTAAATATAAAACTAATTTAAACAATGGAAACAACTTTACAAAAAAAGCAAATTATGACAAGCGTAAATGAAATCATTTTCGATTGAGGGTATATATATATGTGATGGTGCTGGAGCTGTAGCTGTTGGTGTATGAATATTGCAATGTAATAATAATAATATATATATACATTATTCTTAAATTAAAACTTCTTGTTCATAATTTTTCGGATGATAATTAACATTATATTCGTTTCAAATGTTTCATCAAAACGTTTCACTTACTATTCGGCGCGGTACATTTAATCTCAACCGATTGGTTTAGACAGGCTTAAATAATAATATATTGCAGTTGCTACAAATTCATGTGAGATTTCTTGATCGAATATTCTACTAAATTCAAAACAGATGACTTTAGTCATCCATAAGCGCCTTGCGTGCTTGACCACAAATCACAATGTGATTCTGTGTTTGAACATCGTGATTCGTTGTACGGATCCTATGCAACAGTGGCATTTAAGTATCACTTGTTCACCGTTTATCCAGTGTTTCAAGGCTCGCTGAAGCTAATCTTATAGTCTCTACCTGATGAAGGCAAACAGCCAGAAACCGGTATCGGATTGTAATTTCGGGGGATTTGAGCAACACATAACATTGGTCATCCATAAGCGCCTTGAGCGCTTGACCACAAATCATTATGTGATTCTGTGTTCTAACATCGTGGTTCATTGTACGGTTCGTTGAACCTGCTTCGCGTTGCTCGTCGAAGATCAGTGCTTGTACCAATAGTGTACCTCATGAAATTTACTGATTTGTCCATAAAAAAATGACAGTAAGATTGTTTTGTTTGCCGAAGGTATGAATATATGATGTCTTATCAACAACGTCGAGGACATTTTTCTTGCTACCAAAAAACTTGATTTCATTGAACGAATAGACATTCGAATATAACATGCTTTTGAAAACGTATCAATCTAAGACCATGCAGATTGGAGCGGTGTGGCTTTTCTTACCCATACCAACTTGGAGACCGAATCCAGACTAAATGTAAACAAATCCCCAGGAGCGGATGGCATCACATCGGATGTGCTCAGCTTTGTGTACGGCTTACCAGCCTGTTTATCTATTCGTTGAATAAGTAAGTTGTACCGAAAAATTGGATATCTGGCGTGATGACACCTATCTTCAAAGGCGGTTGCCGATCTGTCGCTGCAACTTATCGTCCCGTCACACTTTTACATGTTATTGCTAAGCTCATAGAACGTATAGTCTTGAAATGAATGGTTGCACACATAGAATAGCAGAATTTGTTTTCGTCAGCGCAGCATGGAGTTCGATCTCATCGCTCTTGTCTAATGAATCTTCTCACAGCGTTAGACAACTGGACAAAGCAGTTGGATAGAAGTTCTTGCATCTACGTCTGCTACCTAGACATCTGAAAAGCTTTTGACAGAATCAATCATCATTTGCTTTTTCAACAAGTGATGCGTTTAAGAATATGTGATCCACTCCTCTCATGGTTGTGCGACTATCTGTCAGATTGCGTCGCAAAAATTAAAGTTAACCGAGCGGTACATTTATTCGTTTGCAAATTGTGCAGGCAGGTTGATATGTTAAAATATTGCAGTCGCTGCAATTGCCTGTGGGACATCTTAATCGGATATTCTACTAAATTCAAAACGCAACCTGAAAGATATATTGTCAAACAAAACATTTTTTGAGATTTCGATTTCGAGTGGTTTATGAAACTCTGAAAGCTCAATTTCTCGCGAAGTTTTTTCACTAACATTGTTATGAAAAATGTTGATTTTCATGCTTGAAATCCTCAAACAATAGGACCCAAAATATTCATTCTGACTTCGAATCAACAAATAATATATTTTTAAAATATAAAACTAATTTGAACGATGAAAACAATTTCCAAAGATTGGAATTTATGAGAAAGGTAAATAAAATCATTTGAGCGTATATATATATATATATATATATATAAATATATATATATATATATATATATTATGACGTGTAATGGTGTTTTGTCATAAAACCATGACAACATTTTTTTAGAGAAACGTAGGAAAAAAATCCATGATAAGCCAACAACAGGTTTTGGTTGAGCTTTAGCTATTGGTGTGTGAATATTGTATTGTAATAATATATATATATATGCAGTAATCATAAATAAAATGTTCTTGTTCATAATTTTTCGGATGAAAATTTTGTGATGAAACAGTCTCACAGGAAAGCTTTTGCTAAAACAATCCTAAAGTTGCCGCCTTTATTTTCTGTTAATATAACGAACTTCCGAGATAAATTGACCTTGCTGACAGTCGCTTTCCTCTCACAAATCATTTCATGGAATTTATATACCGAATTTATCGAATACGGAAAATGTCAACGCAGTTTCACATTTCACATTATTATTTGCCATCAGACTGATCTACTGATAATTTTTCTGTATTATATATGCTTCTAAAAATAATACGTGATATTTAGAGTGTTTTCTCCAGTGTCAATTTGTCTAATAAACCCTGTATACATTGACCCATTTTATGATTGCATTTCAAATATAACTCTAAAAAGGCTTGTATTTACATCATAAAGTTGATTAAAGAAGGTTGTTATATTCACAAGTAAGCACGAAGCACTTATTACCGAAAGAACAGCGAGAACAAACGACCGGACTTGTGAACGAAACCAGTGTTAAATAATTGATGGAGAAAGTTTAAATGCGTGGCGCGTGAGTGAGTGATCGATCGGAAATCAATAAGTCAACGCACACAGCGGACAGGTCTATGCAGCATAGACACAACAAAGGTGTACATTTTTAGCACCGAATAATCCATTGAGCTATTTGCAGTAGTAATGTTGTTCAACTGTAGTCGATGAGCTCATTTTAAATCTATAGTCACCATGGCTTTTTTCGTTTATGACCGACTGGTTATCTGAGGTATGCAAGAATTTTTATGGTATCTAGGTAATAAATATCTGGTTTCCGTGAAGCAGAAAATTTGGACAGGTCACAAAATAATCGGCGAGAGACATTTAATCTTATGCCATTTATTCATACAAAATGACTTAACTCGCTTTCCAGTTGAATTCCAGATATTGTCCATTCGGACGAAACGATTTTACAACTAATACGCTCATTTTACTTATGATTCAATAATAACCATCATAGGTACCACAGGTTTTACAATTATCTGCGATGCTATAGATTCTCTTGTTGAAACATTTAATTAGAATATTAATGGAGCTATATTCTATCCGTTAAAATAGGTTCACGTTATTAAATTTTGGTGGTCGGAATAGCTGACAATTTATTCAAATATATCACAAACCACTGAAACGGTTTGTCGAAACATTTGCGTGTTTTCTTCAAATGCTCTCTGGAAATCGTGACTTATCGAATATATTCACCTAAGCGAATTAATTTTGTTCATTGAGATACATTTCTAGTCAATCTTCTGTGAATATCGTAAAAAGAAATTCGCTTATGTCAACATATGCGAGATACATTTTGTGTACGTTAGATTATTTCAATCAACATACCGGTTTGTTGCGCATCTTGTCCTGCAAATAAGTTGAGAGAATGTAATTTTTGATGTGTTTAGCACCGCTGAACATCACTCTAAATCTTGCATGTTATAAAGTCAGAGATGATGTATGATGTGATCCCATGAAAATAAAATTGTTTACTTTATCAAACATATTGTGATTAATGACATTCGACGTTCCTGACAGAACATTATTTTGAAATTCGCACAAAACGGAAAAATGTTTGCCATTCGACTAAATTCAAACATTCTTTCCAAATTTGGTATAAACCCACAAATTAAATATTTCGACAAATGTATGTCATTCGCCAATTTGGTTTGATTTCGCTCCTGATTTATTTTTTTGCGCTGCTCTGATAAAAAATAACATTTTTTCATTAATTACATTTCATTCCTAATTACTACACGATTCAATTAATGTTCAATTCAATTATTCATTCATTTTCCTTGTTGAAAGATCAGCTAAAATTTAGGAGAAGTTTTTGTTTTGAAAATTATTTTGCTTGAACAAAATTAAGGATGTTTCCTGACTGATTGCACTCATCTGTTTGAGGAAGCATGATCGGAAGCATGATATCATGTATTGATCTCTGATTTTATACCTTTACGCGTTTCGAGGAGCCTAATCAAACGTTTGCAAACTAATGATATGAAATATCCCGAAAACACTCGCGATGTGTGTGATGAAAATGCATGCAAATGCGGATCATTTTTCATTAACTTTGGCTTAGCCTCACATTTTTGTAAGTAATCAAGTGATATAAAATTTTTGATCGTGTGGACGTTATACAACGAAGACTAAATCGTTCAAGAGCTTTGGTGTTTTCCGTATTTTCAGGGCGGTCAACCACTCGATGCTAAAAACGATAATATTGTAGAGAATCGCAATCTAAATTCATAAAATGACACAAATGTTTATTTATATTTAACTATTAAATTGTTGATAGACCTTGCCAAATATGCTTCGACACATTTGCCTTTCAATTATTGTTTTAATGATATTAAATTTCTTGTGTTAAGATAATACATCGCTTGAGTGTATACTACTGAGCGCGTTGATATACCAAGAACCTAGTAGAACACACGACCATTCAAATGGTTTGAGCAATCCACATTCCCGATTGGATATCCCCCGTAGAGATTTGTTTGTGAATCATTGTTAAACTTGGAACGCATAACTTGATTAAATCATGCACTTGGGACTAGCTATTGTATTTACATGGTAATTCAGCGAATGCATTAACTACCATACGTTATGAGCCTGTCAAATTTGAGTCTTGTAATGGCATATTTTTTTGACTCAATATAACTCGTTCTCGTAAGCATTTTGTTAGGAGTAATGGTTTTCTACCATAGAAAGTTTAAGTTCTGTAGTTCGTGTAGCTACATTTTCAGGTGCATCAGCGGTACAAATATACGCACTTATATTTAAAACCTCCTTGTCTGCATCAATGTATCTTGGCCTTTAAGGATATGCATTCTCTAACAAAACATTTTAATGATTATCAATCCACACACAAGCAGAAATTATATAGATGAAAAAACACTTTTCTTGATTTTCAAATCATTTAGGATTGAGCGATTGAATTTTTGTATACGACATTTGTTTCACGTGAGTTCAATGAAAGAGAGTTCACGGGCATTAATGAGATAATAAGGAAATAAAATTTCCACGAGTAAAAGATAATAATAATAAAATTAATATTATTAATAATAATATATACTTTTCCATTGAAAAATCCCGGTCTCATCAGAAATTAAGTAATCAAAGCTTAACCACGTGTTTTACTTAAAATAATGCTCCTCATTCTGGCTGTGTTAGTGAGAAATTCTCATTGTTCCTTTATTTCTCAATATTCCCTTAATTCGCTCCAATCTGTGGGATTCAGAACCTGGTATCTTAGACAAATGTGCTAAGAGTCAACTTTTCTCTGATGCTTAAAAATGCTAAACATATTAAAAACTAAACATATTTTGCCGTTTTGTAATCAGTTTCGTAAAATTCTTCGTGGTATAGGTTTCCTGTTTCCATTTATTTCAGGAAATTATCTCCAAGAGACGTTTTGGTTGCCACCACCGTGTTAGCGCATAACTCATGGAACGTAAATGTAAAAAATTTCCGAGACCAAAGGAGATAATTTGAAGGCTGCTGAAAACCTCTAATCGCAATTCTCTGAAAATTGTTTCGTATATTTTACCACATGATCCACGCTCGAGTGACACAGAACAAATTGTCAAGAAGACAATTAACACCGATTTATAAAAAGGTTGCAGGGGTTGCATTTATATTGTTATGACAATAAAAATGCTTGTGAATTGCACGATTTGATGCGAACCGGTCTTCTTTTTAAAATCATGTTTGTAATGTATTTATATTGATGTGCTTTATTCAGTAAACAATAAAAGTATAATTATTATTGATAGGTAAATAAAAATGTCATTGCCAACGAATCGCTATGTAATTGTGCAGCTGCTGGTTAGTGAATGTTGTAAAATAATGAAATTCGAATTTGTTTATTTTTAAATAATAAAGGTATATAGAAACGTAAGTATTTGCTTAAATAAATAATTTAAATGTTCGTAGTAACAAACGTACCTGGAACTGGAGTTTATTCGCAAACGTTGTTTAAAAATTCTAATATTAATGCCCAAGCAAGTTGAGTGTGCACATCGCAGATCCAGCTGTGGATTGTAGTTGTTGACCTAATCCTTCGGTCGAAGTCGACCGCTTCGACGTTTAAAACGCTTATAAAATTCGTGTATCCTTTAAGTGATTAACATTGCTACATCATTGTTGTATTATATTTGAATATTCTGAAAAAAACATGTAACCCCAAAATAACTATTAATAATACATTATTACAAACGTACTCAATGACACAACTGCAGGTCCTTCATCTGTAGTGGTTAGTTTAAGAAAATCGCTGTTGAACTGAGGTGGATAAGCACAATAATAATGCTAATTTTTGAAACATTTTTGCGTCTGTGCCTAATGTAAATGCATGTGAATATGGTTTGTGAAAATTTTCACAATAATGAAATGATATAATAATTCGATTTCGTTGATTTTTTCAATTAATTTAGATATTTAGAAACGTCAGTATTTGCACAAACAAAAGATTCAATGCATGCTGTCATGAAAAACATTCATTAGTGTCTGTAGTATAAAAATAATTGCTAAAGAATCTCTACGTGATGATTGAGCTGTAGATGCTGTTTGTGATTTTTCTAAATGAGAAATGTTAGATTAAGTCAAAGTCCTCTTGAGGTTTATCTTATTACCGGTGAAATACAAATTTTGAAGGTAATTAATTATAAATGCTTCTAAAAATAATACTTGATATTTAGCGTTTTTTCGCAAATGTCAATTGCGTAATGATCCTTGAATGTTTTGACATATTTTATGATTGCATTTCAAATATAACTTCGAAAATGCTTTTATTTCCAACATAAAGTTGAATAAAAAAGGTGCACATTTTTTAGCACCGAATAATCCATGTATGTAATTGCAGCAGTAATCTTGTTCAGCTGTCTCCACCTGTGACGGCAAACAGCCAGAAACCGGTAGTGGTGTGAAAGGGATGGGGATGTGAGCAACACATTAATTTGACATTATATTTACTACAAATGTTTCATAAAACGTTTCACGAAAATTTCGGCGCAGGAAAATTAATCGTTTGCGATTTGTGCAGGCATGCTTAAATGTTGTTATATTGCAATCGCGGCAAAAGAAAATTCTAAGTATTCAATTTTGATAGGTATAAACAGCTCAATTTCTGTCGAAGTTATGCTTCTGTAAAATTGGTAAAATTAATGTTGCTTTTATTGCCTTAAATCTGAAAAGACATTACGACCAAAATATTCCATTCAACTTAAAATCATCATATTTTATATTTCCAGAATATATTTCTAATTTACAAGATAGTAACTAATTTATAAAATGCAAATCAGGAGATGCGTAAACGAAATCATTTTCAATCAGGGAGTCAAATGTTTTTAGTATCATAAAAATGGACTTTTTATTGCACTTTATTTGAAGAGATCAACATTTTGGAATATAACAGATGCTAGTCTGCTACGGGTAAATTGTATGATTCTGAATAAACATGACAGTTTTTATCAGCGCGAGATTTGGCAGAAACTATGCAGTCTTCTCATACATAAATTATTACCGTATTAGAATTTCGAATCTGATCAATTCTTCATTTTTGCATATATACATATATGTTTATATATTTGCAATTGACACTATCTCAAAATGTGAATTTCAATTATACTGTGTGCGCGTTGTGTGTTTGACGAAACAAAATGCACAACTATATTAGGGAATTTGGTCCGGTGGTTTTAACGAGTCCACTAGTTTATGAATAAATGGGTTGAACAGGTTCGTAGTAACAAAAGTATCCGAAACTGGAGTTTATTCTCAAACATTGTTTAATAATTTTAATAGTAATGCCAACGCCAGTTGATTGTGCACAGCACAGATCCAGCTGTGCAGTTTAGTTGTTGACCTTCTTCTTCGGTCGAACTGGACCGCTTCGACTTTCAAAACTCTTATTAAATTGTTTTTTCTTGTAATTGATTAACATTGCTGCATCATTGTAGTATAATATTTGAATATTCTAAATATTTTTTGAAAGTCTAGAATAATTAATAATATTACGTTAGTATAAACCTTATCGATAACGCACCTCTAGGTCTTGGTGGAGCTGTAGTGGTTTGTCAAAGAAAATCACCGTTGAAATAAGGTGGGTTTGCACAATTGTGTTTCTATTTTTTGAAACATTTCTGCGTCTATGCTTAACGCAAATGCTTGTGAAAGTCACGTTTTGCTGATAAACGATTTTCTGATTCAAATTGTGTTACTAATGTAGTAAGAACTTTGTAATCATTATATACACCGATATAAA